>CAEMYA010000003.1:852756-893187 GCA_903131615.1 Diplodus sargus | reverse complement strand
TCACCATGTAATTTCGTCCTCCATTGGGCAAGAACTCTCCCGGGAAACCGAAGGCTGACGAAGACCGTCCAGTCAGGCTGGTGGCCTGGCACCATTTCTCTCTGCTTTCCTGTTTCCATTATAGACTAAATTAATGAATAAACTCATATTTTGTCTTGTGTTGGTTGTTATAACTCTGAGAAAAGTAAGTCTTTCTCTTTCTTTAACTACACCTTGTCCCTTTGCCTCTCTTGACTAATGACAGAAACAAACTCTCCTGTAGATCACATATCTTACATCCTCTAAATTCCGTTGTCTTCCTTCTGCAGCTGACTGAGGTGGTCAGCCTGGCCAGCGTGGACATTGAGGACACCCTGCAGATCCACCTGAACATCAGCGACCTGAGCAACCGTGACCACATCCTTGAGTTCACCCCGGCCTTGTCCACCCTCAGTGACCATGTGCGCTACAGCATCGACTATGGAAACGACGAAGGCTACTTCAAGATCAACCAGAGGGAGGGCGTCAGCTACCTGCATCTGAGCAAGAAGAAGGCCCTCTCGCCAGGGGCTTATTCCCTTCAGATCAGCAGCATGCCCCTCTACAGGAAGAAGGAGCTGGCTGAGCTGGAGGACCGACACGATAAAGACTACCTCACAGGACAGCTGGGAGACGTACTGAAGATGAGGGTGCAGATCATCCTCCATTAACCATCACAAGACTGAGACAGGCAGATGTTGCCAGCAGCTGCTAATCCAGTGTCAGGCTCACTCTTCCCTAAAGGCCAAACATCTCTGACGCTGGATCAGTGGTTAGGGGGCAACTTCTACTGGTACTGACAGGGAGAAGGGCTCGCCACCAAAGAGACATGAAGGGGGTGGGGTGGGGGGGGACTGCATCATTTGATTGCCAAAGATGATTCTACATATCATAGATACAATTTCTGTGGAAAACGCCAGCTGAATGAGGCAACATGAAAGATTTCAGTCAAATGAAGAGCACCTGACACACAACTTCAGCTGTGTGTGAAGCACTATTGAGAGTGTGAATGGTTTTTAATTGTAGGGTTTTAATGTTGTATGATGATATGTGGAATCAGGTGCCACTCTGAAGGGCATGTGGACTGCAGAAAGCTCAAAAAAGTTGAGTTTTTTAGAACTCAGCTGAGGTGGAAGAAAAGGGTGAGTCCCAATAGTCTGAAATAAATTCATTTCCTCCCCTCAGGTACACGACTGAACCGACCTGGATGCATGGAAGTAAACACATTTCTCCTTCCCCAGATATTAATTTAATGGAGTGAAGATGAAAGTAAAAGATTATGAGAGTAGTCAGGAGAGGAAAGGAAACCACAATGGACTATTGAGATGTAGCCATGTCTGAGCTTGAATGACTCCTACTGCATATTTAAACTATGCTTTTCCATCTTTCCTACTGACTAGAATAATTCATATTTACTGGTGCTAGCAACACGACCACATAGACTTCTGAATGCACTGTACTACTATACAAAACTCTGTAGTCAACAAGATACAATCCCATCGGCCATTCTGAAGATTTCATGTCTTTGCAACAGTAACAGCTAGCTTCAAAGCCTGTCTGCTCTCCTCTATACTACATGTAAATTGTGTTTATACTGTAATAATCGATGCCACTTTTAATCTATGAAGCATTTGTAAACTAGAGGAAGCCCCTGGAATAGAGGGGTTTGTAATGGTGCTTATAATGACCAACTACTTCCTTTGTAAACTGTGTATACATACACACACACACATCGATGATGCCAAACCTGGGCCTTCATGATTATGCACTGAGGTCTTCGTGGCCACACAAATCTCTCACAAGTACAATCAGTGCTGCATTGCCACGGACCAGTCTGACACCAGTCTGTGTTCTCTGTTCACATCAGTGAGGGTTTAGTTGTAAATTCACAATAAAACATATTTTTTGGTGTATATGTATTCACTGCTGTGCTTTCCCATTAATCCAGACTGTATTATGAATGTAACAAAGAGATATCAAACAGGCGGCTAGTTGTGTTTACCTTAAGTAGAGTGCAACGTGATCTCAGTGTTTTAGTGAGTGAAACTCACATTACCCCAATGGAATGAGCTGTGAGCTGAGCAGCGTGTCTCAGCTTACTCACCAGGCTGAGGTGCAACTCTTGTCCTGCACTGCCCCCATGTGGAGATGTGGAAGACTTTAGTTTATCAGTCAGAACTCAAATGGGTAAAACTTTGTAAATATGCTACAAATCCTATACTTATATGCTTTACTAATGCACTAATCACTATTTAATGCGGGATTTGTAATGTATTTTTCCTGTTGCACATCAAAGAATGAACTTACTGACTTTATGTGATCAGTTCCATTCCTTTATACTTCACACATTAATATGCTACTAGCTACGTAAAATTTTGGATACGGCTGACAAAACTTTTCTGAAGGAATAAAGACTGAGACTGCCACGTTACGAATGGCTCAATAAATTAATATGACGTTAAATGCACCAAAAAATCTTTAAAACCGTCAGCATAAATCCATTTATCGTGTGACAACTTGATATTTCTGCTTTAATTTACCTTTGTATTAATATTTAGGTTCGTGTTCAACTTTTATTTATACTCAGAAATATAAAGCTATTATTGTAATCAAGTCCGTCATCTAATGCAAAGTTTCATATTAATCATCAATGCAATTACATAAATAAACTTTAATGACTTAATGTCTAGCTGACTCGAATTCAAGTATGAAGTAACTGTGAACCAACATTCCTCATCTAAAGATCTGAGTGAAAACCAAAGTCATAGTAACCTGATCATTCGTTAGTGGTGCATTATAACATCACAAGTGATGCATTAGTAAAGCATTATATGATTTATAGTGCAGTGAGTGTTACCCTCAAAGCTACCATTAAGAACATGTGGGTGACTGGCTCAGTAAAAGACACCAGAGTCTGCAAAGTACAAAACAAATAACTTTATTAGAACATCTTTATATTTTCAACTTAAACATGCTGCCACTATAACTATTACTGCTTGAAGCGTTCAGTTGGACCCAGTTGATCCAAAACCCCCAGCGCCACGCTCCGTCTCGTCAAGCGTCTGAAAGAACATAGAACCAAGAGTTTTCTTTCATTTAACTTTCAAAACTAATCTGATGACATAAACACTCAATTATTTATACTGCTGTAAAGCCACATGTTCCGTGGAAATCTGACTAGTATTTCAAACAAGTAAAGGACAATCAGTTGCTTCTTGGGTACACCTTGTCATTTAACTTTTTTGCTGATGCGAATGGGGTGAACAAAATAATAGAAACACCTAACAGTGCAACAGAATAGAATTTAACAGCAGGACAAACTGTACATAGTTGTACAGTTTAATTCGAGGGGAGGAATTATTGCAGTACTGTTATATTAACCTGCATTAGTTTTAGCTAGCTGTCACTGATAATCTGACACTGACTGTATGTGTGTATGCTGCCTTTATGCTTGTCAGTTTACCTCTTGCTCCACCAGATCTGGGTAGCAGATCCTCTCACACACCAGCTGAGCAACTCTGTCGCCCTTTTTCACTGGAAAGAGGAAGAGAAGGAGATGAAACAATTTGTACATTGTATATCTGTACCATAGATTGTTTGTACAGGTTCTTCACATATTTATAATGGTCTTTATATACAGTCTGTGTGAGGCACTTCCAGACATCTGCACAGGATGTCAAGCTTTAAACAAATGTGGAGAACATAATATTGGAAGTGTTATTTACTGCACTTTATTTTCCAGGTAAGATTAATTTAAGCTAGCTTTGGGTTTTCCTAAACTAAGAAAATAGTTTTCATGGTAGATAGTTTCATTACGTGTGTAGTTTGAGTATCAGAGATGCATTGACCTCATTCATTCTGCTATATACACACACACACACACTTCTCATCAATGTTTACAGCAAACAGTTGAATCTGATAACAACCCAAAGGGCCATGGAGCAGATTTAAACTCCACATGTTTTGCATACTGTGAACGACACTTATTCACTGTAGGAAAATGAAAAACACCAAACTAGGGTCAAAGTTTCATTTAACTTAAAATCATCACGCTCATTCAGAGGAGCTCCAAAGCAGCCTGAACATCATGGCAGAGCTGCTCAAGATGGAGGTTTGATTTGGCCCAAAATATGTTTCTAGTAGAACAAAAACAACATCACAATAGGTGTTTGTTTTTGGCAGTGGCCCACCATTAGGTTTTAGTTTTTGGCCCTCCAAGGGGAAATGTTCAGGTCTGTGGGTTTAAGGATTAATGGTACTAAATTTCAATGACTCACCGTTGAATGTTTCCTTGCCGAAGTTGAAGAGCACAACTCCCACATTTCCTCTATAGTCTTCATCTACAACTCCAGCTGAGGAGAACATACAGAGACAATAGAGAAATTAAAATGGCTGACATGAGAAGGGTTAAGTCATTACCTGCTCACATGGATTCTCATAAGTAGGCAAACACTCACCACCAACATCGATAAAGTTTTTTGCTGCAAGCCCAGATCTTGGTGCTGAGGAGGGGGAAAAAAAGAAAGAAAAGAGACGGTTACGCCTGTTCTTCCTCGTGTAACATAATCCAGAAACAGAAAGCCCTGACCTGAATTCACAGAGACACAGGAAGAAAAACTTGCACTACCAGTTGCATCAGCGAGTCGAACACTCACCTACTCTCCCATAGCAGCCATGAGGAACTGCTATCTGGATGTCTGTCTTTACAATGGCCTTATCCAGAGGACCAATGGAGTAGTCATATGCACTGTTTCAACACAGATGATTCAAGTTAGCAGGTTTAAGTGGCATTAACGTTATATTCAATGCAATGACTTTTAGAACAAAGGCAAAACATTTGCAGGTACATTTACAAATGCATTTTACATTCACACCTATTGAGAGAGTCATTACAACTTCTGTTTAATGTCACAGTATGAACGCCTCATGCAAGCTGCTCATTAAGTCTCCGAACACACGCATAATTTTAATTTTAAAGTATAACCAACCTGTAGAGGTCATATCCTGCTGCTTTAGCTGAGCCTCTGGTCGGTGTGGTGGCATGCTCAGACAGTTTGGCAAACCTGAGGACAGCTCTCTCCTCTGCAGGCTTCGTCTCTGTCCTTGGCCTCTTTGTTGGAGAAATTGCTGAAGCATCTGAAATTTCTAGGACGGGCATGTTGGCAAAGGTTGAACAAGTTAAAAACCGGACTGAAAGACTTAAAGTTTACTAAGAAGGACACAGAGCCACAGCTGACTACTACAAGCTTGAAATCCCTGAAGCTTCTGCTGCAGTTTCTTGGCGGTCTGACTATTTGAATGAATTTCCCGCGCTGGAAGTTGCGCCAAATTAGCCCCGCCTCAAAAACACGTCCGTTTAAAAATGGACTTATTATACACCGCAAAATGCAGCGAATTATACTCGAATAGTTTAAACAAGTTGCTACAGAACTGTCTTTAAATAAATGCACACGAAGAAAGACATTTTCATGGATGAATCGGCAGAAAGTAAGTCTGCTCTGTAACTATGACAACCCTTTCGTCACAAAGTAGCTCTGAAGACCAGATTCTCGCGAGAGGCCAAGCGCCTTCATACAAGAGTTACAAGTTCTCGCGAGAGTTAATGATATAAACAAATGCATTCCAAAGAAAAATATAGCTAACAAAAGCAAAAGGAAATACATTTGAGAAAACACGAGACAATGAAGCCTCACTTTACTTACGCATGGCACCAGTAGTTATAAAGCAGACGTAGTGTTGGTGTCGTTAACGCGTTCAGCTAACGACAAATTAAAATACCACATACTAAAACCAAAGCGGTCTGTTACAAAATGCTAGTTAGGCTAGCAAAGCTAACGTCAATAAGCGCTGGACATACTGCTAAATGACACGTTAGCCATCCGATTTTCTTGCTTGCCTTTGTTTAGAGCGAGCGTCTGAATATGAAAGTCCCTTCCTAAGAAACGTGGAGCAGCGTCAACAATCGAAGAGCATTGTAGCCGAAGGTGCCTGAGCCTGAGCAACGTTCGTGTCATATTGTCAGCTAACTGGCTAACTGGCTAACCAGGAGCTAACGTCCTCTCAGCCGACAGCACTTCCTCCTCCGTCATCAAGCAGCTGCTCTCTCTTCACCGGAGTGTGGCAGACTTCAACGTTACAAACAGCGTGTATTTGGATAGAAATGTAGATACTGACCTGCAACCAATGTAATTTTATAGGGTCAGTTTTTTAGATTAGTTTCAACTTATTCTCAGCGCAGAATATGCCTGAGACAAAGACATGCAGCTATTCATCTGACCATTGTGTGGAGTAAACACCCAGTTTTAACCACCCAAAAACTACTCCAGTCCTGTCCTGTGAATGATTTGTGTTCAATGTGAAAAAGGTCACAGCTAAAATACAGCTGAAAATTGACTATTTCTGTCTCTTTCATTTCTCAAAGTGGTTGTTTTGTATTTTGTTGTTGTTTCTCTGGTGTTTGGTTCTGATCCACATACCTATAGTTTACAAAATTCACATATAACTCTTAATAGAATATAGAGCGGTTGTCTTATTAAACGATGGAGTTTGTGTATGTTGTGGTTAAAAAAAGTTCCAAATAAAATGTATACATTATGGGCATAAATACAAGCAACTGAACTAGTGAGACCCACAGTATAAGATTAAACAGCTTCATGAATAATATGGTGTATGTATCCACTTTAGATCAGATAAATACAGTCTAATGGACAGTTGTTTAAACTGATAATAAAACAAAATCAATAACTGAAAGTCCCTGAAAAACAATTCATCTTGCTCATTCTGTAATTAGGGTTGTATTCCAATAATAATATAAACTAATGGGACGTGAAATCCATCGGTCCCTGAGTGCAGCAAGTTATTAATGTCTTTGTCCTCAAACTTGAGATAATTGCTACAGTTGTATCCCAAGTTTTAGCTCTCAAGCCCATTACTGCCTCCCACTGGGAAAAATTTACATTGCCATGCAGGACGTTGACTATTCGGATTCATATTCAGTGCTCTATTCCATAATACACATGACCTCTAAGCAAAGTATCCAAATGACTATTTGGTGAAACCTGATCTGTCCAGACTGTTTGCCTCTCAAAACAGAGCAAAAATATTATCAACCTTAGTTCAATGTAGTAACTAGTTCATTCTTGTCAAAATGTCTCATGAACTGCTGGCGTGTTCAACCTTTCAGAGCACACAGATGATACACTTGTGTTTTGCATACAGAATCCCACATATTAGGTTGTAAAAATAACCTCAGAAAACTAGAGAAAGTGTGTGATTAAATTGCTACACAAAATTTAAATACTGAAGTTAATGAGCAAGAAGGTAAAAAAAACCAAAACCCCAGCTTGTGTGCCCCGACAAACAATATCTGACGATATCAGCTAATAAATGACAGAGACGAGATTAAGAGCAGCTCAAAATTGAATTTCATCTTTATTTCAGGTAATCACAATTATGTATTTAAATAGAAAGACAGAATATAGGCTAACATATACAGAAGAACTGACTTTACAATCTTTTATTTCTCTTAATTATTCTTAACACAAAGTGTACTGTGATAGTAAAAATATTTAAACAGTGGAATGTGGAACAGGTCAACAGCTTAAAAGTCTCAGTGTATTTTACACTCAAAGAATGTTTTTTTTAAAAGAATCAAACCATCGTGTATTAAAATACAATTGCTGTTAATCATTTAAGAAAGGCTTCGTTTGCTCAGAAAATATCAGCCAGTGAATTCAGACATCTACTATATACATTTATTTTACAGCAGCAGCCAACGCAGTCGCTCAGTGAAACCATCGTCGGCAGCCTCGTGTCTCTAACGGGGCTCCGACTGATCTGACTGAGTTGGTAGACGTGTGATTTGACTTTGTTCGAACTCCAACTGATTTGATTTTGTTTTAATTCTATGCTAAAATAACACGAGTATAAAAACCTTCTCCTTACTTGTCCATCGTTGCAAAGAGCTTAACCTTTGCTTTGCTTCTAAATTCACATTTAGACCAGAAATGCATTTTTCTTTAGTTTGCGTAGACTTATTCACAGTGCGTTCACAGAGAACTGAGTGTATCACACAGCACTTAAATGCTTACACTGGCAGCCACACAGTGTCGTACAGTGTGATGTTTCTTTGCTTTTGTGAGCTGGCTGCGACTTAAACAACAAAATAAAATACAAAATATGATTGTGCGCCAGATCACAACGCGCCACAAGCTATCAAGAAACAGCACAGACAATGTGATAGAAACAGGGTTTAACTAAAAATGAATTTTCTTTTATACCTTTGTCAACTTCGCCAGCTGACCACTTCTGTTTTTTTCTGTTTGTTTTGTTATAATTTCCTGTCACTTGGAGTATGAACGTCCTCGTTCAGACGGAACTAAAAACGCTTGCTTTACATTGTGGTGGTCGTCTGCAGGACTCAATAACATCATCCAAGGTTCTGGTACGCTTTATGAACATGGTTCAGCATTTCTTTCCTTTTTAGCTACCTGTACTTTAATGTTTAGCTTGCGAGCTGCTCAGGAGTAGAAGGTAAGCACACTCTTGTGGTTGCCTCTAATGAGCAGGGTGGGCGGAAGGTCCTTTGTCAGAATGTCCAGCCAGGCCATGTAGAGGAAGTCAGAGACGCCCTTACGAGCGATGGGCATACTCCTGCGGGGCGGAAGGAGTATGTTAGTATGTTGGACTTTTCTTTAACACGCTGCATTAAGCTTTGCGGCTCAGTGTTGCTAGTTTATACTTACACAATGATCAGACTGGCAGATTTGGAATTCTCCTGAAGCAGCTCATTCAGTCGCACCTGGAGGTTAGTCTGCAAAACAGCAATAGTTGGTGGATGTCAACCTCACTTTCACTTCTCTGTTTGGTCTTCAACACGGCCTTTCTCAGAGGTTTTTAAGTTTTACTTTTAATTCTTTCACTTTAAAGGGGCTCTGTGGATCTTCTTTGTTAGTTAACATTAGTTTATGTTCGTGGACTCATTTCTAAACTAACGTTAGCTTGTGCCGATCTCTGTTAACGCAGAGGAGAGAGGCATTGAGATGATCTATGTAAAATCTATGAATAGATAAAGTTATTAAAATCAACAACAACAACTTGCATTTCATTTAACAGACAAATTGCGGAAGGCATAAAAGATTTTGAATAGCTGTAGTTTTACAAGTAGGTGAAATGTCCAGAAGAGAATACATATTAAGATAATTCTAACATATTCTTAGCAAAGGTACTTTTGTAGAGTAATTTACAAAACAATGATGACATGAGTGAGTGAACCTAACCGTACGCTAAACCACTGTGCGGCTCCTGTCCATTAAAGCAAACTGGTCAGCCATTTACGGTACGTATTACTGAAACATTTTGGTCGGTTGCTGTCCAAAGTGTACCAACGTTCCTGTGATCCACGATGGGTTATTTTCTAACTCATCGAGAAACAGAATCTGACACACCCTCTCTAACCAGGAAAACATTGAAGACCCCTGGTTTAACGCACCAACCTCAAACCAGACTATCATGTAGTCATGTCTACGCCGTATATAAAATGTCTTAATTTGGAGGTCTTACCTTCTCCTCAAAGGTGCTCAGCTCTTCGTCAGTGATTTTCCAGGGAGCAGATTCTTTAGACGCCTCACGCAGACGGAAAGGCTCAATCATGTCGTCCAACTTCCTCAAGCTGGAGGAAGCAGATAAGAACATTAGCCGAATGTGGAAAATATTCACTTTTGAGAGTCATATAATATGCAGATTCTATTAGGTGATTACATTTTACTGTTACTGCCGCAGCTTCCGGGCTGCTGTCGCTAATGTCACTGGAAATAAAATGCAGTTACCTGTCAGCACGGGGCGGGATGTGGATGTCGTCAATGACATTAATGTCTGTGCAGTTAATCCTGAATTTCTGCAGCAGAGACTTCATCCTGCAAAAACGCATCACACACTGATTAACTTTCATGTAAATGTTGGTAATTATCTTCAGTTAATGCTAAACATCATCTCCTGTGAAGTGATGTTCAGTGTTGGCTCATGAATTTTAATTAATTTGCTCAATCTAACTTCCTCCCATTAAGCTATAATTGATATGGAAACATTAATTTGTTTTTTTTTTACTCACTCCTGTTTATCCAGATCACTGCGTCCAGGCTGTCCTGCGATGAAGATTCTTAATTTACTGTCTTTCCACTTCTTCCTGGTGGTGAGGATGTAGGGGAGCAGCAGGGTAAGACCTGAGAGAGAGAGGGGTGCAATTCAAAAACCAATCAATCCAGTTGGTTTTATCATACAAAGTCTGTATATTAATATATTCACATTTGTTTTTGCACCGGTCAGTTTATCTTTCTATCACCTGGGCAGTCTAAAATTAAAGGGACAGTTCACCCCAAAAACAAAATACATATCTTTCCTCTTACCTGTCGTGCTCTTTATCTATCTAGATTGTTTTGGTGTGAATTTTTTATGTTTCTTTCTGTTCTCGCTTTGTTAATGCACCTTAACACTGGCTACCAAACGCCATACAGCATAAAAAGAAGGAGAAGCTGCAGTAACAGTTAACTGTTAGCTAGCTGCTGTGCGGCTGCTATTATTCACTTCCACTGACAATAATCATGTGGAAACGACAGACATGTATTGTTACACAGACTCTCTCCCTGCACTCGTGTAGCGACTGTTATTCATTTGGCATAAAACAGATAAACAATGCATTTGACTGAGGGTATGTTTTTTTTTTTTTTTTACATTTCTATACATACTGATTCATATGGTTATTGTGAATTATTTGGGCTACAGAAATCGTCCAGTGGAAAGTTCCATTATAATCAAGAGAGGGCAGACACCTCTGCTGCTAATATCTCCAAAACTCCGGAATGCACCCCAAAAAACATCCAGTACAGGTAAAAGAAAAAATATAGCTTTTATTTTTGTTTTATTTTGAGGTGTGTTGTCCCTTTAAAGCACTTCCACTACATCGTATTTGGTGGACAGATGAAGCTTTGGCCAGAATACAATTAATACGATTTTTGTGGCAAGTAACTCGACAAGACTCGATTTCAAAAGTCAAGATTTTATTTTAAAATGTTGTACTTATATAAAAAAAGTATTCATAAGAATGTTATCTTAGTCTGTGGCCTCATTTAGAGGAACTGTTCAGTGTTGTTTGCATTAATGACTTGCAGTTTGCTCTCTTTTTCTCCTTTACTGTGTTTCTTTTATCGTTCAGGTATCGTTTTCCTCATTTGTCTGCATTAGCATCCAGAGAACATTATGTGTCTCCGTGCACGTATCTGTTAAAATCTATAAGAGTGGTACACAGGAGAAGGCCGCCCGAGGGAACCAACACCTACCTCCATCGTCAAACAGCCACCACACATCAATGGTGCCTTTAGGCTGCTTCTTCTTGAATTGAGCACTGGCCTCCAACAGCTTCTCATTCATCTTGGCAACTTGCGGGGTCGGCGGGGCGCAGACTGATACTGAGAAAGAGAGGAAAAGATAGGAGAAATGAGAACTGGATGTGGGAGAGGAACAGTAGGAGGGGATGTAATTCACTGAGCGAGTGTGGAGATTTAAGTTGGATGGGAAAACTAGTGCAAATCAACATTAAGAGCTGGCTCTACATCAGCAGGAACAGCCATCTCTCAGGTTTAATGTTCCAGTGAGTGGGATTCAGATTGCATACTAACGACCATCGCAGTCCTGCCAAAACGCAGCTCAGTCGCGTGTGTGTGTGTGTGTGGGGTAGAGACACGGACAGATTGAGTGAGAGGCTGCAAGCACCCTCTGCTGTCTGGGTTAAAGGACTGCTCTTAAGAGATGCTCTCCAAACTGGAACGAAAGGGACCGTGTTATTGGATTACACCCTCAGAGTCATCTTTAGTGGGAGCGCTTGATTCAATTATATCTCAATGGGAGTGTGGAGACGTTTCCAAAAAGAGATGTGTGTCACTGGCTTCATTCGTTAAATGTATGTTATCTCAGTGGAAAGATGAAAAGTGTGCGGAGGAGCGGGAGACGGGTACGCTCGTCTCTCGGCGCTTTAAAAAGCTCAGACTGTCGTGTAAGATGTAAACAGGCAGAAATAACCTCTGGAGAAATGGCGTACCTCTGGTCGCAAGCACATGCGTCGAGGATTTCCTGGACTTCCTGAACATTCCTTTCTTCCCTCCGTTTGGCATCATCTCACTGTCCAGCACCTGTTGCTCCTTTGCTGCTTTCAGCATCTCCTCTGAAACACAGAGTCAGATTTCCACTTGTAATCACTGTGAATATGAGTGGCTTTATGAGGATCTTCAGTAACACTTTGGATTAATGTCCCTGTAATAAGCCTCAGTTAATAGGCAATGGGGCCCTTATTAGCTCTTACCGTTTAAAAGATTATAAAACATTTATAAGTACTTTTAAGAAGCCTAAACAGTAACAGTTTATTGATGCTTAAGAAGTTTATAAAAAGATTTTCTTACAATTATTGATAGCAGTTAACTACTGTGACTTTGTTAAACCTTTACACTAGCATTTTGTTGCTTTATTAAGAACAATACATCATTTATTATGCATTTAATACTCTAATCAACGCTCCTATGGGAACTTTTACAGAGAAGCGGCGGTAATTTTGTCAAATCTGCTGCATCGTATTTCCTGATGGTTGATCTCGGGGGTCGCACCAACGTCACTCACCATCGAGAGGCAAACAGGCACAGACCCTCTGAGGGCAGGGCCGCGGCGTCAATGTATGAATGAAGACCGAACGGCACTTTATGCCAAATTATTCTGCATTTTTGTTTCTTGAGAATTAAAATTAAAAGCATTTTGCTGTGTTCATTCTCTAGAAGTCACCAGAAAGTAGGAAACAAAACCTCTGAAACTAATTTTCCGTGTAGTGGACCCCCAGACGAGCGACTCTAAAGCGAGTATACAATACTTTCTGAACGTTGATAAATGTTTTATAACGCCTTTAGTAACATTTTTCATTTTTAAGATTATTTTTATTGGCCTTTAAGAAAGACAGCAGAGCCCTGGAATCAAGGACTCAGCCTTCACTAGTTTCTTACAAGTGCTTATGAATGTCTTACAATTTAACAATAGTATTAATTATGCTATTATTGACATTATCTCGCTCAAGGATACTTCGTCATGCAGCCGGGAGGTTCGAACCAGCGACTACTGTATGACCCGCTCTACCTCCTGAGCTACAGCCGGCCATTACCTTTGTTATCGCGAAGATTTCTGCAGAGGCACAGCAGTAAACTGGTAGTTGTTTTAGCATCCCAACTATCTGACCTTAATACATTCCTATAATCTACAGGACAGAGTATCTCGTCTTATCAGCGTTATTTTCTCTTATCAGTTCCTGTGGGTTGTTGACCGCAGCAGTGCAGCTTTAAAAGACGACTACTTTTGTTTTTCTCTCTGTAGTTCAGTTCAAGTTGACTTGAATATCTTAAAAACACATTAACAAATGATTTCTCTCACATATATGTGTGTTAAATGCTTTTATTACAAGTATGTATCTTATTTTCATATATATAGTTTTCTGCTGTATTGTATCAATCTTTGCTGCGTTATTCATTTCATGCTACAGTTTTAAGGCCACATACTTCCTGTTGTTGTGCTCCTACGTAACCTACGCTGATACAGGAGTTTTTTTTAGCGCACCAAAGTTTTCATACTGACCTTCTGCCTCGACAAGGTGCGACACATCGAGTCCCTGGTCTATCCTCAGAATCAGTGTCCCGTACTCAAAGTCAAACGCGTCGCTGTCAAAAGGGAAAAGAGACTCAGGACACCAGTTCAACGTACAAATCTCCAGTTTATGTTAATTACATGAGTGCATTATTCTCATGAGTGCATTATGTGTGTTAATTTGTGACTTACTGCAGTATTCCCACATAAGTCTGCACTCCCTCTGTGCCTGCGGTCCTCCAGTTTCTCTTGAAGCCGATCATTAATGTGTTCGGCTTCATACGGCCGAGACCAGAAGCCTGTGGGGAAAAGCAGGACACGCACTGCATAAAGATTCAAATTCCCCCAAATCAGATAATTGAAGCAACACAGGCACCATGTCACCCTGCGGTTGTAAAACCTGGTGTGCCCATTAACTGAAAAAGAGAAAGAAAATGTCCCTAAAGTTTCAAAACGTCCTCAGACCAGAAGTCTGTGAAGCTGTTTTACTGCCAGGAATTATGACTGGATCACTCAGCAGATCTCACTGTGTCTGCAGGGACTCATCCAGTGCAGTGTTAATCAATTATAGCTTTTAATCTGCTGTGCCGTTTGAAGTAAGCAATCCTGACAATAAACCGGGGCCTTATCTCCGACGTGCGATAGCTGGAGCCATAACGCTGTTTTCCTGCTCCTCATTAACTCTCCCCTCTTCTTCCTCCTGCACCAATGTTCCGGCCAGATCAGGTTCAAGAGTCATAACACGGCAATAGAAACTCGCTGCAGTGTTTAAATCTGCCGTTTCCCCCTGATCAAAACTCCCAGGTTAAACACGAGTGTTTCTGGGTTAGCTGGTTTGTTTTTTGAGAGGCTGTTTTGTGAACGGTGAGCACACTGACCTGCAGCAGGCTCTCCACACCTTGCCTGAACTCCTCGCAGGCCACAGCAGCGTAAAATGCCTTGCGACTGTTCTTCCTCAGCCACAGCTGGTTCCTCTCCATGCCGGAGTTCATCTCTTCCAGGGCCTCTGATCTCGGGCCCTGAAGACATCGCAAACAAACAGCCGTGTGTGAGTAATTGTGTGAGTGTGTTTGAGAGTAAAAGACATCCTGCATGCACCTTTTTTATATTCAGGGGACACAAATGAACCCAAACTTTTGTCTCAGGTGTCCAGACAGTTGGCATTTCCCTCATCCCTGCTTGATATTCACCTTAATATCTGCAGCGTGAGAGGTCTGCACTCTGCACGATTTAAATTTGCCTGATGTGCAAATCTTGACTTAAATATAAGGTTGATCTTTAAATAGAGACTTGGGGAATCTGAAATGCTCTGCCTTGCTTATTGCCATCGTTGCGCATTTGCAAATTACAATATAACCTTACCACAAAGACTTCACAGGTGAGACACAGTCCGTAGTTCTTAGAGAAGGAGTGAGCCAGGTCGAGGAGAGCCGGTCTGTTCCGGGCTCCACCTGTCAGTGCTAAGATCTGAGGCCTGAGGAACAAACAAGAATATGTTACATTTAAAATGTCTCAGGCAGACAGCTCTACGGACGACATTTGCAAAACTCAGCAACCGAGACTAAAACAATCTCGATGGGTAAACGGCACAACAGCTGAGAGGAAACATATGTATATTTGATTTTGGGGTGAACTGTTCCTTTAAGGACATTTGTTTTGTTTTGAAATTTTACCTGAAGTTCTTGACGTGATCATCGACACCAGACAGAGACAGAGCGTTACCGACTGCACTCACAAACGTCACCGCCTGCGTGGACGAACCCCAGTTCACATCTGGAGAGAAGAGAAGAGTCCTGACGGGTTAGTTCAACCGTTCAGGCATCATGAACGTACTCACAAACACGTCCGCGTGGCTCACCTGGCTTCTTGACGGTGACATAAATGTAGAGGAGGATTTCAATGCCGTATGTGAGGAGAGCGGCCCACCAGTTGATGACAAACATGACGACACAGCAGAGCAACGCACCCATCAGGGACAGCCACATGTTGTAGTATTTATACGCTGGCCTCCAACCTGGGAAACAACATCACAGAGGAAAGACCACATTAATAACTGCACACTGTTGGACAAGTGATGGGAAACAAATTGTAAGGGACAACTACGTATGTTCCCACATGTGGGGAAAAAAGCCAATTACATATGACTGTATGTGATTTACATGTGGAAATATTAATTCAAAGGTAACAAAAAAAGCCACTTCAGTTCACAAGTGACATTTCTTTATTGCTCACATGTGAAAATGAGCAAAAATGTGAAATTCACATGATAAGAATGAAAATGAGAATGAAAACATTTAATTTCACATTCATATAAGACAAAGCCAAACACAAAATGTCCAGCTGACATCTTACATTTTTGTCTTTACATGTTAAAATGTTGGTTCACATGTGTAAAAACTTCAGTTCACATGTAAAACTGATTATTTCTAATCCACATCTGAAAAAAACAGAAACGTAGTGTACGTACTTCAATTCAAATTGAATTCATAATCTCATGTGGCATACTTTGTTTTCACACGAGAGAATTCTACTTCACATGTGAAAAAAAATCAGTCATGTGAATGTCATGAATGTAATTTATGTGGAAATTTTCCTTCATAAATATGTGAAGAAGATCAATTGTGAAAAAGTCTGCTGCACATTTGAAATGCACTTGTGAAATTGTGATACAGCAAATTCCACATGTGAGTAGAGACCGACCTGGAGACTTGGCGTAGGACGCATGGAAGCAGGAGAAGTTGATGAGCGCATAGGAGGCGAGGAAGAAGTTTGAGATGATGGGAGCGATGGTGTCGAGATCACCTAAGGAGGAAAAAAATAAAGCCTCAGTCATGTTCTGCTAATAAAGCCAGTAAACAGTCACCAGCTGTTTGTTGGTAAAACAAGGTTTCAGTTATTGTACAACTGTTAAGATGTTATGGCCATGCCGTGATGCCGCAATAAACAGTTGAACTGACCAACGAGAATGAAGGCCACAGATATAAGGAATGTGAGGACGTAGCCACGGATTGGCTCGTTGTTCTTGCCGTATCCCTTGGCGAAGAAGTGCAGGATCTTGTAGATGTTGTCTTGACACAGAGCCTGAGGCGAGACACAGCTTGCATTAGAAAAAAAAATAGTTTTGTTTTTGTTTTCAGCAGTTGCATCTCAGAGCGCAGTGCATTTATTACTGACCTGGAAGACTTTGGGTGCACTGACGAGGGAAGCCAGGGCGGAGGAAAGGGTGGCTGAGAAGGTTCCAGCAATGATCAGGGGACCAAAGCCAGATACCATGGTCATCACCTGAACCAGGGGTGAGCAGAGGAGAGCATTAAAGATGAAAAAAGAGACACACTTCTTCTGTGTGGATGAGACTGTGTGAGGCTATGTACCTGAACGTTGTTAGCCAGGCCAAATTCGCATTTTGTCTCTGCACAGGAGGAGAAATTATAGCCGAGCTCACAAGCTGCGATTGATGGACCGGTGCACGGTACTCCAGGAGTAACAGTGTCATTTATGTTTCCGGTGGCATCACGGACAACAGTGGCAGCTGATTCGTTAGAGACAAAAACAGATGCATTGCTGAGGATTCATTTTGTCTAACCTGACACAAGTATGACGAAATGTCTTCTTATGAAAAACACAAATGCAAAATCAGTGAAGTATCCAGTGGAGATGCATCTCATGGATTACTGTACTTACAGACACACAGGGCGACACCCAGGTAGGTGATACCCGTTATCAGGATGGCCAGCAGGGTACCTTTAGGGATCGCTGCCTGGGGGTCCTGGAAAACAACATCTGTGATTAAACAAACCACATTCTAGAAGAAAATAGTTTAAGTAGTAAAGTAAAAGATTCAAAAACGTTAATCAGTGAACACATTTTAGTAAAACAGCTTCCAAAAATGATGCCATGATTGAATGAGTGCTTAGACAATAGTGGTGTACTTGTTTATCTCCTTAGTAATAAAGTGTATGAAATGTTACCCGCAGGTCTCCAGAGATGTTGGCTCCAGCCAGGATCCCGGTCGCAGCAGGGAAGAAGATGGCGAACACTGAAAAGAAGGTCTGACCCTCTCGAAAATCTGGAGTAAAATTCTCTAAGAATATTTTCGCTGTGAAAAAGAGAGTGAGAGAGGGAAGAGAAATGGAGGGGAGAAATGTACCGTTACTGTGAGCGACGCAAATCTTCAAGTTTTTTTTAGTTGAAGGAGCAGTTCACTCAAAAATGAAAACTGAAGAGGGAAGTATGTCGCAACATTCTCCTGAGCAAATGAATTGGATCGGGACTTAAAAGTTTCTCCATGCAGGTTTTCCAGCATAATCCAAGTTTCCCAAATTGCTTTGAAAAGATGCTTTTTACACCCCTCAGTGGGCTGTGTGCTAACGCTTTTAGCCGGGCGGCTACAGCGAAGATTTCAGCTACCAAAGGGTATAAATAACATCTTTTCAGATCATTTTGGGATCTCAGGACTTCTGGAGACCTGGATGACTGCAGACGTGGGAGCTGTATGGAGCCTTTTTTGTTTTTGAGTCATTTTATTTGTTTTTTAAACAGTCCTCAGCCTCTTTAGCTGGATAACGCTGCAACGCTTTGTCTCCGCAACTGTTTCGTCATCTATAAAACTAGATAATGACTGAATTTTCACTCTTGGGTGAACTGCTTTCAGGATCCTTTTAAAATGACTTACAGTTATAGTTGAAGATGCCTGTGGCTTTCTTGGCCTCCGTCACAGGAATGAATGTTCCCACAATCACGTTCACTATGGCCACCAGCAGGATAACGAGCAGAACGATCTGTGCCTGTGGGGGCAAAAGAATTAAAGGGATTAAAGACATGGTTGGACCACAACAAGGGTAGAGATTGGCGAGCAACCAGCGCACTGTTCTCACCTTGGCTTCCCATTCCATTCCTGCAACTGATATGCCCAACAGGAGCACCACTGTGATACAGCCAACGATTCTGATGTCATTGATTTCACTGACCATGAGGACATCGTTGTCCTGAGTGTAGAGGAAGAGGCACAGGTGAGTTATAGAACAAGTATTGACATTTACGGAAAAATCTAGTGTCCTATATTAACAATACATTGCGAGATATATTTGATAGTACATGCCAATATTTTGTTGATATTGCACAATATATTGCCTTAATATAAATAATAAAAACAAAGTAAAATGAATGTACATTTTGATAAAACATTGGTAATATCTACTGAACTGTATTCCAAAAATCTATTAATTGAAGTTTTAACTTGCAGCTCTGAAACCACGCGAAGCAGCACAACCCCAGCCAGCTGCTGCTCCTGGCTCGCTATCCCTGGTTTATTTTTTTTATTTTATTGTTATTAGACTTCAAATCAACAGAGAGTGTGAAAAATAGCAGAGCACATATACAGTATGTATTATATTTGACTATCGCCTCTTGTGGTGCAAAGTGGTATTGTGGGTTGGGCTAGCTGGTTAGCATGCTAACTTCTTCAGAACTCTCTGCAACACAGTAGGTAGAAGTCTTTGGCATAACGTCAAAACTTTAGTGTCGTCACACCCTGTTGACGCTGTATGTTGATCGATTTTTTAAAAACTTTTAAACATATTTTTATAAACTGCTTCTTTATAGTATATTTAGCATAATTCAATAATATATTTTTGGAAAACAGATGGTAATATTTCTATAATCCATGAAGAAGGTCAATAACTGGTATATTTGTCATTATTTAGAGAATATATAATTTGATTTATTCAGTAATACACTGCAAGTACATTATTCCATTATTTTAAAAAAATATGTTTTAATACATATGACAATGACACTAATTTCAAACAGATGTCTGTCAATTCTTCATATCAGTGTCATTACAAAGTGGAAACAATGTAATGACACTGTATAACTGCATACATTATAAACATCCGGGTTAGATATATTGGACTGAGACATTTCCACACTTCCTGCTTCAGCCACCTGATCATCATGACATCACACACCTTGAGCAGGTCGACCACAGTCTCAGCGAATCCCACCACGTACATGGCTACAGCCACCGCGTTGGCAAAGGCGAAAATCAGGCCGATCGACCCGCCGAACTCTGGTCCCAAACTTCGAGATATCAGGTAGTAGGCTCCTCCTGAAAATGACAGAACGAATAGATGGTGGATGATTAATCACCCCGTCATTGATTCATTGATCTGATGTCAGGACAGGTTCAGCAGGCTGGCTGTAAAACAGAGAAAAGGCTTCAAGAGGTGACATTCAGGTGCAGATTTAAGCCCTGTGTCTTTATCTACACGGAGTGTCCTCCGGGTCGATCCATTCTCTCGGTGAAAGATTTTATGTCAGGACGAGTTTGTGTTATCTCAGGCTGTATGCATTCATAAATAATGTTTAAACTGGCTGCAGTGTCTGTGTTTATGAGTATCTTGTCTTACCTCCTCTGACCACACCGTTAGTGCAGATTGCAGACATGGAGAGGCCGGTGATGGTGGTGACCACACAGCTGAGAGCAATAACCACGATTCCAAGACCTGCAAAACGCACACACACACACACAAACACACACAGCAGCTCAAAATATCTGTTTTTGAATGACGACATTCTCAGGCATTATATTTAAGCAATCCGTCATGATGCATTCTGACTGTGAAATGAAACCCTCCTCCTCACAGTCACCTTTAAACACAGACAGAGAGTCAGACTCCCAGAGGAGCCTGTGGGCTGTAACTTGCAGCCGGCTGCTCTACCTGCTCTCCCTGCAGCTTTTTCTGCTTCCCAAAACCATTTAGTTACGCCGCCTGAACAGAAGCTGCTGCCGATCGATAGGTTCTTAAGCAATGAACACACTCATGAAGCCATTTACACAATTTCCCCTTTTCTCCCTGCCCCTCTCTCTCACCCACACACACACACACATACACACACACACACACACACACACACACACACTGCTCATTTGGCTCTCAGAAAAGTCCTTCAGCAAGTTTAGATCATTAAAGGACCTCAGAAAAGGCTCATTCAGTGGAATCTGCCCCAATTCAATCACTCCCTAATGACTGGAGGGCTGTATAATCTTTTAATTGTCTACAATCACTGGTTGCAGCACCTTCGTCTCTTAAAACAGACATGTAGGATGTGTCAGGACGGATTGCCTCAATCAAGTTTAGTTCGTTTGTATCACGTACAGAATCTGGAGGGAACCAACCCACCGCAATGTAAGAAGAAGAGGAAATACAACCCAGACTCACCCCAGCCTGAGTGACCAAAGATCCAGGACAGACGGATGAACAGCATGACACCCCAGATGTTCAGCATGCATCTCACCTGTGGACGAGAAGAACAATTTAAATTCAAAAGTCTTCAGCGTGGGTCGTGATTTCCATTGTTGTAAAAAGTACGATAAAGATATTGTGTTAAAAACATTACCTGAAAGTCAAACATACAAATAGTACTTGAGTAAAAGTCTAAAACTACCTGATATTAAATGTACTTCAGCACAAGGACAAGCAAAATGCTAATTATTTACATGTATGTATTAATGGGTCGACCGATGATCTAATCTGATATTCAGCATTTTTTTTCTGATTATGGGATTCAGTGAAATTTGTTACTTTTTAATCTGATTGCCAATACAATAACATGGCTCTGATGCAGCATGTAATCTGCAGAGTAACTTGTAACTAATGTTCTAATCTAAATGTATGAGTAAAAAGTACAATATTTGCCCTCAACATGCAGTGGAGTGGACGTATCGAGTAACCTAAAATAGAAAAGCTCGAGTGAAACAAAAGCACTGTTGGAAAAACTAGCCAAGACTCATACTTGAGTAAAAGTATTGTGAAAATATTGCTTTGGGAAAAGAGAATTTATTTATTTATGTATTTATTGATTTTGTTTAAATCTAATTATCAATAAGATGGATCTTTTTTTTTTAATGCTGTTCTTTGTCTCTGATGAAATCTGCAATGTGACTAGTAACTGAAGTTATAAAGTAAAGAAAGTGAGTAAAAATGACAATATTTGCCTCCAAAATGTAATGTAATGAGTAGCTCAAATTGTACTTAAATACAGTGCAGATTAAATGTACTTAGTTACATTTAATCTCTGATGATTACTCATTATGTAAAGTGGGCGATATTAAATGTACTTCAGCACAAGGACAAGTAAAATACTAATTATTTACATGTATGTATTAATGGGTCGACCGATGATCTAATCTGATATTTGGCATTTTTTTTTCTAATTATGGGATTCAGTGAAATTTGTTACTTTTTAATCTGATTGCCAATAACAATAACATGGCTCTGATGCAGCATGCAATCTGCAGAGTAACTTGTAACTAATGTTCTAATCTAAATGTATGAGTAAAAAGTACAATATTTGCCCTCAACATGCAGTGGAGTGGACGTATCGAGTAACCTAAAATGGAAACGCTCGAGTGAAGCAAAAGCAATGTTGGAAAAACTAGCCAAGACTCATACTTGAGTAAAAGTATTGTGAAAATATTGCTTTGGGAAAAGAGAATTTATTTATTTATGTATTTATTGATTTTGTTTAAATCTAATTATCAATAAGATGGATCTTTTTTTTTTAATGCTGTTCTTTGTCTCTGATGCAATCTGCAAAGTAACTAGTAACTGAAGTTATGAAGTAAAAATGACAATATTTGCCTCCAAAATGTAATGTAATGAAAATATATAGTAGCAGAAAATGGAAATACTCAATTACTTAAGTAGCTCAAATTGTACTTAAGTACAGTGCAGAATAAATGTACTTAGTTACATTTAATCACTGATGACTACTCATTATGTAAAGTGGGCGATAGAAACACAGTAATGTCAGACTGAAACGTGCGACTGGGTTCAACAAAATATTAGGGGTCTTTTTTAAATCTAAGAATAACAACAAGAATCCCTCCTGGATCCTGATCTTAAAAGTCCCACTCGGCGCTGGTTGTTATCGAACCACATGGAGCCTCCTCCTGGCCCAGGCCACAGCTATGTAGTGTGACCCCGTTTCTATAGAGCAGAGGGAGCCCGCCATGACCCAACATAACTCACCAGGACGCCCCTTATCCAGCCAAACTTTACGCCTCCTTTGTTGGCGTCAATGGGAGCGGCAGACTCCAGATCGGGGTCATAGGGCGTCCCGCTACTCCCATCGCCATCGTCCTGCACAGTGTCTGGCACAGAGAGCCCTCCATTCTGCTGGGAAAATGAGGATGTTAGAACAAGGGAAAGAAAACATGATCATGCACTGGGATATATTCATATTTGATGCAAAAGAGCATCATTAGTAAAACATTGTGGCTTCCGGTGCAAAGTGTTTTCTCTTCCTCTATTGTGGAGATGTGTGTTTGACATTCTCCTGCAAGAGTGAGAGAGAGGAGACCGTGGCGGTTTGATTCGGGTGAAGCTTGATAAAGCATCTGCAGAATCATTACACTGCTGTGTGTCTGTCCTTGTAAAGTGAAGAGAAAAATGTTAAAACCTCATTTTAACTTTCCATTAAGTTGAAAATCGACTGTTGAACGACTCTCCCTACACCCTGACATCTGATTTAAGGGGAGCACTTGGATATGTTTTATAGTCATTAACTTAGAGACAGAAATTTGGACAAAAGTGAAGATCGGAGCAACAAGCTGTGAGTCAGCGGTTTGTAGTCTTCCATGATTAATTTGGGGATTCTTGTGGATCACTGCTTCTTGGTGAAAAGTTTCAAGATCTTTCTGTCAAGCTGCTGATGACTGGGTGATAGATGACCTTACGCTTTCACACTTCGTCTTGCAATCGGTCTTACACTGGAACGACACCTAATTTCTTTAATTTCCTGCCGCGGAGGGCTTGTGAAAGATCTGTCCTGTTTATGTCAGTTCAGAAGCGCTAACCTAGTTCAACCTATAAAACTCTAGTGACCTATAACCCAGCCTCTTTTGCAACACAAGGCAGTATAATGGCCTAGTAAAAAGCACTAAAAACTGTTAAGTGTGTCAAGTTTGATGATGGCTGTTGTGCTCCAGAAATAACTTTCAGTGTCCTTTTTAGGCAGAGATTTATGACTGAACTGTGGACGCTGAGAGTTATGATGTTGGAATGATTAAACAACTGTAAAATATCTCATTTCGCTCTCTTTGGAGTCTTGAACCTGAGCGAATGGACTGCGTTGCACAGGAGCAGAACAAAGCAGTTACAGAGTCAGCGACTTGATTTTGGGACGAAGGGGCAAAAACAGGCATAAAAAACCACACTTTGGTGGTGAAGGTGAGGTGAAGGACAAACGTGCCAAATGAAGGAAGGAAAGTGTGCAGACTATTCAAGGGACATCAGAAACAGATGAAGAGAACACAAGTGACGTGCACTCACCTTCTGAAACACCTCGTGGAGCTCCTGCAGGGATGGTCGCACGGCCCGGTGTCCACTCACACTGCCTGCGTTGCGATAGAAGTCGATGTTGGGCACTCGGTCCAACGTGTCATGACCGAAGGCGCTGACCACCGAGGGCCGGACCGCCCGGCTGCTCTCCTCGTAGTGAGGAGGTTCATCCAGAGTGGCGTCGTAAGCATTGTTAACATGCTCCCCTCCGTTAGATTTGGATCTCTCCATCGGGAATTCTGGAGGAGACTCTCAGATTTTCAAGGATAAAACCCCAATGTAGTTCTTAAGTCTTGTGTCATCCAACAATAAAGAGCAGATCATCAACTGGCAGGGTTATCCTTGTTTAGTGGCATATAGACTAGGATAGGATTAGCTTTATAGAGATCTCCGCTCTGAGCTCCTTGCATGTAAGCTTGGTTCGTCTCAGACGGCCTTCCTTTATACCCAGCGTCCCGGGGTCATACCATGGCTGCCAGCCATTGGCTAACTCTCTGGATCAACCCTCACAAAACTGACAGAGGGTTGTCAGATATGTCCTTGCTCCATCCCAGGGGACACAAAGGCATTGCTTAACGATTAACCAAGTCATAAACGCCGAACGAGAGATAAAGGCGCTCATTGCCTGAGTTCTGGGGAATTGATTACTAATATTATTGTGTGAAGTGCAGGGTAACAGCACATGTTGTTCTGTGGCTGCAGTTTATGGGGCTGTAGACGGTATTTCCTCAGACCTGCAGGCCCTTTTGGATGAATCATCGGGAGACATCCACATGGACGCTAATTTAACCAAGACGGAAAAGTTTCAAGGTTACAGACACTTTATGATGCGTACGACTGTGACGGAAAATTGTTAAGATAATATCAATCTCATATCACTCATAAGCGGGTAGGATATAATTAATAGAAGTAGTGTGATATCGAGGGAAATCCATCCTCTAGCGGCAAAGCTATTGGGTAACTAATCTGATAAATGTTATCTCTAATGATTCTGTTTGCCACAAAGTTGGTGGTAGCACGCGAGTAACAGCCGTACTCATGAGGAAAATGAGAGTTAATATGAGACCATGAATTACAGGAACACGCCGGAGGCACTTCTCTAAAGCCACCTGACTTCTCAAGTGCCTTTAAAAGACCTCCTTAACAGGTAAACTTCCTTATTACTGATACACCTCTGTGATTTATGCGCATAGTGAAAGGCAGGCTAATGGCTGGAAATCTGACCTTGGCTGTATCGAGGCTGGAAAAAAAAAAAAAGCAGCACGTGTTTTCATGTGCAGATCGAAAGGAAACATCAATTGCACAAGTGTTATCAGATCGGGAACACGGTGGTTCGAAGTTGGTGCGATTTTTGTTCAAAAAAAATAAACTGAGTCATGCCGGAGAGAAAGAAAACTTTCCCGAAAGGATGTGTGGCAATAAAACTCTTCCCCTCTGCCTCTGTCTCACTTCTGCGGCTTGTTTGTTTAGGTCTCGTCTCATGCGACACTGCAGTTGTCTTGGTGCAGTTCGAGATCCTCAGGCCCTGCTCTCCCACAGTCCAGATTAAGGTGATTCCCTTTAATCATCAGGCCTGCTGGACTTCTTTTCTGCTCTGCTTGAGTAAATTCACAGTATGCAGTGTTCCTCAGAGAACTGTTGAGCCTATAGGGCGAGTTTGCGGCAGCGGGCTCATATGCTCCGATTTGGACGGAAAAAGGGGATCTGCACTCAAGTGAGTGTCCAAAGGGTTTGGAAGAGGCAGAAAACAACCGGGTGTAGCATTTATTGAACCACTGCAACGTTAAAAGCGTTATTAAGTGTAGATATGAGCAGACAGGATCCCTGATAAGACGTCTTAAAGGGCTGCAATAAATGAAGGGGCGGGTAAACCCTGCAGCTAATATCAGCTCCGGTCAACATCGGCCTGCTGATTAAAATCAGTCAGAAATTAAATGACATATCTCTGGGTGAGAGGTAACAAAGTACAAATATGTTAGTGGACTTAAGTAGTTCTTCTGACAACTTTTGGCTTTTCCTCCCAACAGGTTCGTTACTATAGTTGTAAGGCATTTGAGGGAAATAAGTGATCATTTTGATTTTGCGTCAAAGCACGCCGCCTTCCCAACATCACAAGACTGATTTCAACATTCATCACACGCAGCAGATGTAGTGAGACAACACGACGTAAGAAGACGGAAACAGGCAGAGAGGGAGACCGGATTCTGGGAGAAAAGGCGTGCTACGGCAAGTTTTTCCTCACTCGAGGGTCTAAGGACTGAGAATGTCGCTCGCTCTGTTGATTGTATCGCCCACTGAGGCAATGTGATTGGGATTTTGGGCTATATAAATAAATTGATTTGATTTGTTAGTGTCTCGCTGCAGAGACCCTGCAGCCCTCTGCCTGGATTTTCTTATTTTCTCACTTTGTTGCTGCTCGGGACGCTTTAACAACCCAACATGTGTCTATGTGACGTCTTTGTGGTGCGTTCAGGAACAGCTGGGACAAATCCTACTGATTCTATCTTTAACAGTCATTGAATTATATTAATGTGACGTGAGCTTCAGTTAGCTCTGCACAGAAAAGGCCAGTAGAAAGCCTGTACTTTGTAACTTCTACTTGAGTAAAGAATCTGTAGACTTTTGCCACCTCTGATGCTTTGTTGAAAAACTTGACGAGTTCAGTATTTTAATGGATAAACAAACATCATTTTGACTGATATCCACTGAAGCACGCACACAAAAAGATAAGACAACAATGTAAAACAAATTAAGACATCAGAACAACCCGACGCCTGTTTGATCGAAAAATAGGATTTAGGATAATAAAAGCAGAAGGAGAAATCTGAAGTACCCATTACTTATTAAAGAAATCAGATATGGATTTAAACTGCAATCTTCATGGAATTTACTCTACCCACTGATCTCATTAGGTTTCAAACAAGAGAAGTTAGAGTGAAAACAAAAGGAGTTTTAATGAGAGGGATCTCTGTGTGGAGGGTTAATGGCTGCTCTGCGCTATAATCCTGCAGAGACCGAATCAAGTGAACCCAAAAATAGAAAGAGAAGAACTACCTCACGCAGTAAAACTTTCACATATATCATACAGAACCTCAGGCTCTGCTAACTATCCCACAGTCTGGACTCAATACGCCAGCGATACTTCTGGGCTGTCAGAGTTGTTGGACCGTGGCCCGCTCCGTCAGAGCCACTTTTCTAAGGCAGCCCTAATAAAACATGCGTATACATTCGTCCTCCAACAATGTTTCACTGAAGTAAATCTAATGTAAAAACTCTCCTGTATATAATTCTCTAATTGGCAAAATGTTGAGCCCACTTTGTTGTGAATCATTTTTTAAGATTTCATTGTTGACGTTTAAATCTCTTCACAGTCTGCTAACAAGACACCTCACTCAGCTCCTAGTCTCATGTGCCAAGCTGTAACTTGAAGTCTTCACATATGGCTCTGCTGGTTGTCCTGGTTGGGTGACTTCGGCGACCCACAGACTCTGAACAGCCTGCCCGAGGACCTCCGGTTGGCTACACTTTAAAAATCACATAAAAAAGCTCATTTTTTAAAACAAACTTGTGTTTTAAATTGGAAGGCCTCAGGTTGGTCAAGTAAATTCTCCAGTTTTTCTTGGCTCAGTGTTCGGTTATAAATGTTGTCTTGTCATTGTTTTGGCATTACCGATTTTTATGTTTTTAATTTGGTGTTGTGTGTTTGCATCATTTCAACTCATCTGTACAGTATTTCACTATATTTCACTGTACAAGCACCATGTCACCTTGTTTAGAACGGTGCTGTATAAATAAAGATTCTTATTCTTATTATTTGTTTTAATTTGTTCATTTTGAATATGAATGTGTGATATTTCCTCAGTCACAAAGACAAATGGACTGCTTGCCGTGAGTTGATCCTTTCTTTAAGTCTCTACTGGAGTCACGAAAGCAGGTAGAAATAATGCCGGGCTGCAACATTTCTTCATTTTCCTGCCAGATTTTGTGTCTGGTGGCAGACAGGATTGCATTGTGAAGTCGAGGTTTATGGGGAGCCGGTCTAAATGCTGATGGTGTCCAGATTCCAGAACAATTACGTTGTGAATTCAACGTTTAATTTAAAATGATACGCAAAAACGTTTCTATCGCCAGTTTAAAAAAACTCAACACAAACAACCGACAAAAGGATATCTGAGCTCTGAGCATATTACTCCATAGTCAAGAGCAATTTTGAATAGATTAATGGTAAATTATTAAACATAATAACTTTATAATCATTAATAACTGTTCTAAAACATTCCTTTATGTCATGGTGGGTAATAATTGACCAATCAACCTACAGAGAGGTGGTCAGTGTGTTTAAGTCCAAAATGCACCACAGCCTCGGCTCAGGCTCCACACCAGCTCAGGCCAGTAAGGAGTGGAAATACAGTAAGTCTCTGGCACCTTGGTCAATATTTACGACAGCAGCAGCAGCAGCAGAATTCTTCACTATATCTGGTGGGAAACTGTTTTTATGTGGTGTGAATCTAAAAAGGTACATAAAGGATAAAAATAGCCTTTTTTGCTGTGACCAGCAGGTCTGTCGGCCGCTCCGCTCAGGATTTCCCATCTGTTGGAAGCTATAGATTTTGTCCTACGAGGCTGAAATTTGCCGTGGAGGTCAAGTGTGTGCAAAGGCGTGTGTTTACGTTCATGCTATGGATAATAGTGGGGGTGTGGCAGTGGGAGGGGCTTACGCAAAGAGGCGCATTACTTCCAAATGGATTCACAGACATGCAAAGAGATTTCGTGTAAATGTTGGTCACGAGCTGAAGATCGGCTGATTCTGAACTGATGACGTGTTTCTGCCATGTGAGGTTTTGTTTTCAATAAAAGAAAATAACATGTTGACTACAGTGTTCACCACTTCACTGACTTGATTGCCTTATTTTGGAAATTGCTGCACTAAAAGTACCATTAGATGTATATTACAGCCCTTTAAGAGCTGTTTGGATTGCTTCGGTAATAGAAAGGCTATTGTATCTACTGGTCTTATCACAATAAATCAAGGACGTAGCTTGTGAGGTCCGAAGACCAATAGCAATAAAACTGATGATTGATAATCAGCAAAAGCTAAGGTTCACTATTCAGCTGACTCATTGGTCTCATACCATGTCACAAAGATTCTGTAAGCATTCCGGTCCTCGTTTCTGTAAATGCAGCAGCCAAAGCAGAATTACATCCGTGTCCCTAAAGGAAGGAAATTACAAAAGAGGATATTTCAAATCATTTGGATTATTCCGGATGTGTATCTGCTGCTGCAGGCAGGATAATATTAAGGGATCACTTGAATATATGCACAGTGTAGCTGAGACTGTGGGCCCTGTTTGAAATGTGTCAGTTATTGATTATTCTGCCAATTATTTCATGATTAATATATCTCTTCTTCAACGAAGCGTCCAAAACCCAAAGACTCTTCATTTGCAGCCATAAAAGGCAAATAGCGTTTATATTAAAGAAGCTAGGACCAACAACATTTAACTTGATGGATGATCAAATGATTCTAAACAGTTGGCAAATGAATTACTTTTGACAAATCGATAAATTAACTAATTGTTGCAGCTCTCTTGGATGCCAAGATGAGGTCAGTTTTCTCTGATTTTGATCCGATCAAAGAAGGGAAAGTATTTTTATCTTAAATTCATTTCAGACAACATCAGACGCTGAGATATGAACATGGACCTCAGACACCTTTGTTAAAATTTGATAGATTTATAATCTTTGTTCCTGGTCGGGTCAGTTCTTCCTCTGAGGTTACTGGGCCTGTTGGCTGAGGAGGAAAAGGGCAGTGTGTGTTTTTTTCCACTAAAAACATATTTGAGATAAGGATGTCACACAGGTGACAGAGGTAATGGTGCAATAATGATTGCATTCCTGACGAATGATGTGTGCCGAGGGGGGGTGTGCACGGTAGCGTGGCCTCTGTGAGTGTCAACCGGCCACAGGAGGAGCGACTGGTTGGCTCTGCAGATCAGGACCTGCCTTATCACCACAGGACTGTCAATGGATGTCTGTGTGTGTCGCCTTCTGCTGCTACAGTAGCTGCTTCTCTCTCTCCAGGCGACGACACGAGCCATAAAGCCCATCAGGAGGACCTGTGTGAGAATCTACTTTTGGTATTGCTTTAACGCAGTGGTTCCTAAGAAACACCTTATTCTATCAAAGTGAAAGGACGACTCCTGACTGAGTGACATATTTTGTGGATGTCTCATGTTTATATTCCATGTATACGACTAACCTCACAGACCGACTGATGAACTGCACAATAAACCCACATTGTGAACACTGTTACTGCAGGAGGTTTGTGTGAGACGAGCGATTTGAATGAAGATGATAATCACTCATACTTAACAGCCTAATTCAGTTTATGCAGTACCACATCGTAGTAACCGTCATTAATAAATGTCAAATTTATGTTTAACCAACATTAGTTAACAGAAATGTCACTGTTAACTTACAATGAAATGCTTTATAAAGCACTTGTTTATTGTGAAGTTGCAACTGACGTTTATAATCCTTTATAAATGGTTAAGAAACAGTTTATAAAGCATTTTATTGGTTGTTTTTTTACAGTGATGTAACTAAGTACTAAAGTTTAATTAAGTAAAAATTAACCATTCATTAATGATGGTATTTTAAAATGCTATTGTTTTCTTCTCCTCAATAATTGACTACTGTTCTATTGGTTCTTTACATGTTTTAACTGGGTACTTTTTCAAGTTTAATCTTAAATAATGAATCCAAACCTAAAAAAAACTATTTCATTTTGCTGAAATAATTGGAATGCAGTGATAGAGGCCTACTGTATATGTATATTCTTAAAGGTTTTCATACAACCTTTTAAAATTGCAGCTCCTGTGAAACTTTGATGACCCTTTATCACTTTTGCTTCATTAAGTCTGTCATCCACACAACTCCTGCATTTTATGAACCCTAACACGGAGACTTTTGAAAAAGCTGCTGGACCCATTTTAGTTCAAACAAATCTGGGGTTGCATTTAAATGTGAACGAGCGGAAACAGAGACTTTGGAAACAGTAAAGCTCCTTGATTGGGTTTTAACAGTGATGACATGTCCATCCCCGATTGGCCATGTGACTTTTTCCACATGATAATTCAACACGGATAGCAAATGACAGGTGTTGCTGACCTTGTTGTCTATGCTGACATTCTACATTTTATCATTGCTGCTGCCTCCTTCAAGCGCAGGAGGCCATTATTCAAGCTCACTGCGACAGTTCCCATGAGGCCAGGTAGAACACGGTAGTAATGCTGGTGCGGGTCGGGACCCTGAGTTTGGGAACCGCTGCTACATTGCAGCCTCTCAATCCTGATCTGTCTGTGCTGCAGCAGACGTCAGACAACGACTGCCAGATTCAAGAGGCAGAGAACATAAACACAAAAAAGCTCTAATTTGAGCCTCTGCAATCCTTCAACCAAAAACTGTCACCTAAAGTACTGAGCCGATTTGATCTCAACTGTTCTCACGAGCATTATTCTTCACCCGACGTGTGCTGCAGAAAAAAAAAAAAATGAAAGCAGAGATCCGACCGACCGTATTTAAAGTGAATAAATTTGTATTTATTTCACATCATTGAATCAAATCTATATCAATGAGAAAACTCTACCACCAGCTGAGCAAGCAACAGGTCAGGAGATGCATTATCTGTCGTCATGATATGCCACACGCGCCCACACGCTCACACACACACACACACACATGCACACACACGAACAGGTGCTCTAATGTTTCTAGATGAAGGCACATAAACCCATTGAAGGTCACAGTAAGGCAGATTCACAGCACTAAGGAGAAACCGTAGACCGTAGAAATTAGCAAAGGAACACTCAAGACTTCGATCAGTCTGCCGTATTAACGAATCTCTGTTTCCGACTGTCCAGTCTTCCTCCGCCGGGCAGGAAGAGAGCAGGCGAGAGAGGGTGAGGATGGCTGAGAAACGGGAGGAAAAAGATGTTCAGGTGCAGTGCTGACAGACATCCCACCCCTGTTTTCCATGTGACCTTTTCCTCTGCAGGCAGGTAGTGAGAGTTTATCCTTGTCATTAGAAAACTAGCAGCGCTGAGGGAGAGAGAGTCCTTCCCAGTATGTAATCCGCATTTCCCATTCAAAGTTCTTTGGCTTGCTTGCATCAGCCAACCTTTAGACAGAACGCTTGACGGACGGAACAATTGGCAGTCCATAAATCAACATTATCATACGTCTCTGCAGACATACTGTCGGAAGTAAACAGTTGGGTTTTTTTTTCTTTCACTCGGACATGTAACTGTGGAAACACACAGTATACCATCGCTCACAGGCAGCAGCAGTACGAACTCTGAGAGCTGTTTTTGCATCATTTAGAAACAGTAACACCATAATGTAAATCACAGTTTGTTCAAATGCCTTTCACGCCAGGGAAAGGACCAATCTGTACACACAGCAGCAGCAACAGCAACAGCAGCAGCACAACAGCAGCAGCAGCAGCAGCAGCAGCATTCCTTTGGATCACCAACAGACTGGATTTGATTCGTCCACAAAGCACAAGTTACACGTAATACCCTGTTTCCAACCAGATACATTCTTGTGCAGAACAGCCCTGCTGTGCAGAGGTGCGACCACTCCGTTTTCACGTAAGGAATCTTGTCCCTGAGTCTTCAAACTACGTCTGAATAATCCCACTGCACCCTAAATCCCCACCCTGTCCCACGAGCATCCACCTCTAACCACCTCTACAGACATTCAACTTGTAGGTGTGGGTTAAAGGGAGCTTCGGCCGCTTTCCTTGTAAATCGATGAGCTGAGATGCACAGCCCCTGGCAGAAGGGCGAAGAATATGACACAGCGTCTGCCTCACACTCGCTCAGACGCACACAACAACAGACAAGTGGTCACATAGAGTAGAGAGACTCCACACGGGCTCTGAACTAACAGCACACACACATTGAACAACATACACAGCTTCAGTCTCTTGGCTCGCTCCGTCACGGAGAGGTGTCTTAATGGTGCGTCGGTGTCAGGTGCAATGGTTGTGCGGGGCTTGTGTGTGTGTGTGTTTGCGTGTGTGTATTTGTGTGTATACATATCTATAGGCAGTTCTGTTTGCGAGGACATCTATGGACGTGTGTGTGTCCCTGTGTTAAGTTAGGGCGTACTCAAACGTCCCTTTCTCCAGCCCCTCGATACCGTCGGCCCAGTTGGAGGAAGGCATGCTGCTGTAGGGGTCCAGCAGGATCCGGAAACACCTTACTATGAGCAGCCCCAGGAACACCAGCAGCATCCCCACGAAGGCAAACGCCGTCTTCTGCTCCAGAGTCAGAGAGTGCGCCATCATGTCGTTTCCGCTCATGGCAGCGAGGGAGTGGTTGTAGTGGACGCTACACATGGTAAACCAGCATCTAGGTGCCTCATCTCTCCTCTGATAGGGTCAGGCGTTTAGAAGCCTGCATGTTACCTGGACAGAGATGACATGATGGCTTCAGGTTAGTGCCGTGTTGAGAGAATTCACTGAGTCAACATGTTATCACAGTTAATGCACACACTGTGCAGGCTGTGAGGAACAGCGGCGCACATATGAGAAGCAATTTAAATGTTTTGAAAGGCGCTGACCACGACACACGAGGGGTTACAGGTTTCTATAAATAGCCTCTTTCGAATGTGGTATCAAACAGATGTCCGGAGACTTCGATCGCTCTCTCGCTCACTCTGCCCCTCTGGGAATTTTGCAGAAAATTTCAAAAAAGGCAAACACGAACAGAGAGAGTGAGAGAGACTGCAGGAGAAACGGGTTCAAGGGATACGAGCCAATGCCATGGCTACATTCCTTTAAATCGAGTTGGAATTACAATGTGTCGCAGCGCATAGCCAGCTGTTAAACATAGGCAAAGCGGCGATGTGTCTATGCAAGCTCCTCATCTCATGAAGATGTGACGCTACGTATGTGTGCTTTAGAGGAAAGGGGCTCTCTACCTGTTGCGTGCCAGACACTGTAATTCCATCAGAGATGAAAGCGGCGGTGGCTGACCGAAACATGATCCCAGAACTGGTGTGGTCACACAAGTGCATGCCTGCCCCCTGTCAGTCTTTTTTCTCCCAAATCTTTTTTAACATGAAAACGAGCAGCAGGTGGCTCGTGTGAGAGGAAGGGAGGGGAGAGAGGGAGGGTACATACAGACGGGGACAGGGGGGGAATGAACAGACAGAATTGGGAAAGACAGACGAGGGGCGAAGGAAGTCGAATGCTGGGGAGGACGCTGCACAAGTATGCGTGGTGTGGGAGACAGCGAGGGAGGGTGAGGTAGGGTGAAAGGGAGAGACTGCATTGACAGATTCTCCTGCGAGGATGTCTTAGGAAGTAAAAGCAAGGCGTCTCACCGTCATTATCGTTCCATCCTTACAGACCTGTTGCTGCTGTTCCTTGCGGGCAACTCCTCTTCCTCGGAGTCCTCAGACACGTACCCATTAATCCATCCATCGCTGGCATTCTGGACGCGCTACGCTAGCCTCTCATCTAAACACAGAGCGAGAGACAGAGAGAGAAACAGGGAGGCAGAGAGGGGGAGAGAGGCAGGATCAAGCTATGATATGTGTCTCTTCTCGGAGATACAGCTCCTCTCCTCATGCTCCCTTACTTGCTGCCTCCTACTCATTATCATTCTGTTTCTCTATCTCTCCCTCCAGAAGCACGCACGCTTGCTCCTGCTGCATGGCAACCACTTGTTAGTCTCACTCAGCTGCTCTGCTGCCTCACTCATTCACAACATTCTCCCCCCCCCTCACCTCACCTCGGCAACACCAGGACGGATGCAGCAGCATAAACAAGCAATCCGCCTCATCTTTTTCCTCCTCTCCTCACTCTCTCCCCTGCGCGGTTTACTTAGCTTTTCTAAAAATGACTCCACCAAAATGTGACAGGAATACCACCGGCTTAGCCAGGAGGGGAAATGCCGCCTCTCACCGCTCCTGGCCAGTAAATGCTGCTGCAAAGGTATTTTTGGTACAGCACAGCACTATCCTCCCAGCCTGGTTTGATGATGCGTTTTTAATTGGCGCAGTTCGCTGTGGTCAAATTGAATTAGACCGTCTGCTTATAGGCTTTACAAATGCAAGCCTCCTCCCCGGACACGGTGAAGGAGAAGACGCCAGTGTTTAAACAGATTTCACTGTGCAGAATGAAAAGCATTACTGTGAAGGAAAGAAAAGGCAGCAGGTCATGAGATTGCCCACAGTAACAGAATGCAGCAGTGAAGCGTCTGGCCATCTGTTTTAGTTGTTATGCAGCGCAAATTCATATCAGCAATGTAGTTTCTGTCACAGTGGTGCAGTGACTCGGATCTGAGGATAAGGCACGCCGTGAGGGAGATGGTCATCGTTGCTTAAAAGTGGTAAAGATAGCTTCATTTTCCTTATTCAGTTGTAAACAGCAGACAAATTCCCAGAGGTGAATTCCCTCCCTCACGTCCACTTCTGCTTCACACTTTTATGCCTCTGCAGTGTCTTCTAAACTGTCCTTCTTCCTTGGATCAGTACGTACCCAGCCCTGCTGTGGTGTCAACGCTGGGCTGTAACTGAGTAGAGATAGGTAGCGTGGCACCACTGTGATTTGTCACCAGTCAGCTACTCATAAGCACCTTTTTGTTTCAAGGACAGTACTTGCAAATTAGATGAGGAGATGTCACACTGTACAGACAACGCAATCTTTGGATGCTGCCTCATTGCACTCGTGTCAATTTAAAAGACAAGGTCGAAGTGGAAAGGTATTGGGTCACAGCGCAGGAGTGTGCGATCATCAGTGATGAGGTCAGGCTGCAGACAGTGTGAATTGTCATTGTTATTAAACCGTTATGGTGAGTTGGCCGTGAGATCATAAGATCATTCATGTGAACATGAACAGAACTACAACAACTTACATGAGGTCATCTGCTGATACAGCATTTATCATCAGAGGTGGGAAGGAGTAAAGTACAAATACTTCAGTAGATTTGTCAGGTATCTGTACTTTACTTTTAGTGTTTTGACTGTTCCTCCCTATGTATGAACACCTTCCCGACATCACAAGACTGATTTCAACATTCATCACACGCAGCAGACGTAGTGAGACAACATGGAAGAAGACGGAAACGGGCAGAGAGGGAGACTGGATTATGGGAGAAAAGGCGTGCTACGGCAAGTTTTTCCTCACTCGAGGGTCTAAGGACTGAGGATGTCGCTCGCTGTATTGATTGTATCGCCCACTGAGGCAATGTGATTGGGATTTTGGGCTATATAGATCAGATCGATTTGATTTGTTAGTGTCTCGCTGCAGAGACCCTGCAGCCCTCTGCCTGGATTTTCTTATTTTCTCACTTTGTTGCTGCTCGGGACGCTTTAACAACCCAACATGTGTCTATGTGACGTCCTGGGAATGAGACTCAACAATCAACTGTCTTTGTGGTGCGTTTAGGAACAACTGGGACAGATCTTACTGGTCCTACCTTTAACTTTAATAGTTTTGAATTATATTAATGTGATGTGTGCTTTGGTTAACATTCAGAGGGATGCGTTTTACTTTAATACTCTGAGTACATTTCAGAGCCTGTATTTTATTACTTCTACTTGAGTGAAGACTGCGTGTACCTTTGCCATTTCTGTTTATCGTATCTGTCAACAGCCATAACGAGCCATTTAAGCTTTTAGTTGAGTGCCAACGTGCTTTGGCCTCCTTTGTGTCTGGAAGAAGAACTGCTGAGACAATCTAAACCTGTTGCATAAAGCATATTCGAATGCTGCCCAGTGTCCATAGGACATAAGGATAAAGATTGCTAGACTTTTATCTCAGCAACAAAACTGATATTGAGAGCTATAAAACCATTATTCTGTGAACTGCTCTCACAGTTTCCCCCTATAATGTTAATGAACTACACCATGCCCTTTTGTGATAATACAATCTGTACAAGACAGCACAAAGGCAGACGCAGTTAAATTACAAAGATTTCAGATACTTTATTCAGCCTCCTCATTAGCCTGATTGCAGCAATTACTAATTCTCCTGAGGCTCACAACTTAATTAAATTTACATGGTCTGTAAATTAGACAAAACGGTGGTGTGACTTTTGAGGGTAAATATAATAATCTAAAATATTACGGTCACACCGAGGAATGCAAATTTTAAGCAATTTCTTGAAATGATCGATGACGCCTTGACAATCGATTATCAGTTCATCATTAATAATATCTGAAATGTGTTGGATGTTTTTGATTGGGAAACAACTGACGTGGTCTATTTTCCATGCAAAATCATAGAAAGCTGCACAAGGAGTTAAAAGAACAGATAATGCAAATACAGAGTTACTTCACTAATTACCTGAATAACCCAAAATAATGACTTCATTGTAATCCCGGAGCTCTCACATAGTGAGGTGAGTAAATGGCTAAAATAAAATTATATCAGTTTATATAGAAAATCTTTTGGTATTTTTTAAAATAATTACTAGTATTTTAATTACTAACATTTTCCCATACCGGCATTTTGAGTTTTACGTTTATATATTTGATAAACAAGTATTGTAACGAGATACTGCAGTATCTGTCATACATATTGCAGGTGATAACACATCATAGTGTGCTTAAAAAAAACAGAAATACTACTGGAACTGCTAATAAACTAGCGATGGCCACATTAGACGTTTGCAAGTTAGAACCAGATTTATATTGTGGTATTCTGTGGTATTCACACTATTAATAAACAAAAAATTGTGGCAACAGACAACTCTTCCCGTAGAGTTGTAATACATGACAAATATGAGTTTATTAATTTTTTTAGTCAATAATGGCGATATAAAAAACAGACAGAAATAGAGCCTTCATTTTTATGGTGAGGCTTGAGGGGGAACCCACTTTTAAACGCCAATAGTGTCATTATTATACAGCCATTGTGTTGTGCAAACATTTACTTCACAATGCAAAGTAGGGATGCACCAATCCAACTTTTTCAGTCCCGATACCGATGCCTGAGTATCTGTCGATGCCCGATACCAATCCGATACCGTTGTTGAATTAATAATAAACTGTGTATCGGTCTTGGAAATACTTGCGTTATGGAAGAGAGTACCTTGGCTCTAAGTATTCCAGTAGGCAACGGAAGCCCTCATCTTCGACAACTGACATTGGTTGAGCTTCTAAAACAATGAATTCCAAAACTTTCTGTGTTATTACCGATGCTTTCAAGCTTTCCGTCGGAAACTTTTCGCGTCATTGAAGTGCATCTGCCAGAGTTAGTTGCTGGGCTGTGCTGTCTCCAGCTCCTTTGGTTTTGTTGAGCTGCAGGAATTCGGTGTGCTCCTTAGCATCGTGCTTCTGGATGTGCTTGATTAAATTGGTAGTATTGTACTTTGCAGTACTACCACCACCCCTCCAAACATTTACTTTGCAGACATTGCAAACAGCCGTCGAACCAGTTGGCGTGGCAAGCGTGAAATATCTCCACACAGTCGAATCTTTGGCTCGCTCCATGTTGCTTAACGGTTCACTCAACTCTGCAACACACATGCTGCGGACGAATGACGTAGGATGTGAAGTGACGGAGAGAAAAAAAATGGATCTGTTCATTTTTCCGATCCCCGATCCAGCTATTTTGTCAATATTGGGGTCGATATCCGATCTTAATATCGGATCGGTGCACCCCTAATGCAAAGTTAAAGATAAACAAAAGCTTGTCAATCACAAGTTTTCATTTTGAATATATTGTTGGCTGAAAAAGGGTGAAGTCACTTTTCTGATTGTGTCTTTGTTCTGTAAAGACAACTTCATGTTTCTTCAAGTAAATCATATTCTAGTCAGGAGTTTTTGCAAGAGGAGGATCTTTTAGTAACTACTTTGAAAATTATATCTAACGACCTAATCTGGTTCTACTAAAAAAAAGAATATTATAAATCTGACTTTAAACTTGTGTCACTGCTGTGCAGAAAGTCACACTGTGGGAGGCTTCAACATTCACTCAATGCATCTGCGAACTGTTCGTTCCCTGCTGGACGTATGCTGACCATCAAGGAAGTGTACTGTCAGTTTATTGACCTGTTTTTTTTATTGACAGAGTATAAAATGTACTGTACATAAAGTTAAAGGTTAACTTCACAGCTATGCTACAGGTCAACCTTATCCGTGTTGTAATTGGAACTTGCTGCAATCCGTCTTTAATCACACCTGACTTATCAGCGGTATCTGTTCCTGGACGGAGTGAAAATGTATGTACCTCCAGGTGGAAGGTTGCACTATTTGTTGAACTTGTGGCTTTAACATGCCACGAGTTCAACAGTATGTGATACGACTTTTCCCCATAGCATAGCAAACATCTGGGCTGGGAGAAGCTCACCTGAAGATGCACTGAAGGTTCTGATTCTGATGCAATTAAAATCACCATTTGGACTCTGAGGATCTAGTTTTAAATTTTGGCCTTAAAGGATGAATTCACCCCAAAATATTCAGTCTTTATGTACAAACAGACATGATATGCATTAGTGCTTTTAGCTTAGCAGCTTATTCTGTCGTAAAAAAAGGTTGTAAATAACAGCTTTTCAAATAGATTTGATATCAGGGCTCTGAGAGGCTTGTCTTATGCTGGACAAGATGTGTGGAGCAAACAAGCCCCCATCGACTTAGGAAAATCTGCAAGCAGGCTGTGAAGCTAAAGAAATGTTTTTTGGACTTCAAAACTTCACCCAAACTTCCATCAGCATGACTGAAGTTTCATTGTTGTTCCTGTTCCTTTAAGCTCACAAAGTCCTTGTCCTCACAAGTCAAAACAACTTTAATCACTTGGGAGCTGGACAAAGTGTTTTGTCTGACAGGAATTCAATCAGCTTTACGTGATACTGAGAAGTGTTTTGTTTTGTTGTGGCTGTGGAATCTGCTGCACAGGCCTGCTGAGCACTCTCTCTACAAATGTTAAAGCATATTGTATAAAGAAAATGAAATTATTCTTCCAGCAGAGCAACAGTGCATCAATCAATAGTTTCAGGGATGATGAATTGGCCTGGCTCATTCTGCACTCTATTATTAGCATAACAACATTTGCAGAGTATTCAGGGACTCACTGGTTCTAGCAGATACTCCAAATGTTCTGTCTCTGTCTTGTGCATCAGTCAGATGCTTTAGTGGGCTGCATATGTCTGGATTTTGGTTTCTAGGTCTGGTTCTGTTCAGAAGCACGAATATGCATCCGTGAGAGGGGTCACTCTCTGCGCACAGGTACAAGGTTGCTCACTTGCTAAACCCCGGAAGTGTCTACTCACCTCAGATCAATCATGTGGACATTCTTTTAAAGTGGTTGCAATTATGTCTGCGCTTATTCCTCGACTGTAATCTTCTCGATTCAGCCAAGCTGCCTGGCAACATCTCCCAAATCTCG
>CAEMYA010000003.1:810631-852450 GCA_903131615.1 Diplodus sargus | reverse complement strand
AAGACGCTTCTGTCATCTGTTAACAAACACCGTGGCTGCTAGTTACCTTTGATATTAATTACATGTGTAGCTATATTGACGTCTAAAGCATGCTGTTTAACTTCTAGCGGGAGTCTCGTAATTGTGGTCACTCGCCATAGCTAACCACCGTGTAATGGCTCAGCCTGACTGGGCGCTAACGTCGGTAACGTCAGTATTAACGCTAAATGCAGAAATGAAACTCGTGTGAAAAAATAGAGTTGCACCTCTCTTAACTCTTTAACTAAAGTGATACTCAATAAGGCTTCACTTGATCTCAGATAACACCATCACCTAGCATTAGCATCCCAGTTATTGTCATTCAGATCCACTGAGTTAAGCTACCAATTAGCCGCGATGCTACAGCGTAAGGTGATAAATAAACGACACTAGTTATCTTAATTATTTTTGCATGTGATTACATTTTAGTTCAGTTCATCATATATCCAATTAATTAATATGAGCCATAAATCACCAGAAATGATGTGTCTTCTTTTGTATATTTGATTTAATTGGAAGAGCTAGCACATTTTTTTTTTTTTTTTAATGGGCACTAAGTAGTTCTGGAGAACAAATTCAAAATCATAATTGATGGAGTAATTATTTTATTTTTTTCTGCTCTCTGAGGAAAATAAGGTCCCCAGAATACTGTCTGAAGCTAGAAAGGTGTCAGGGTCCGCCACACATAAACAAAGTATGTCATTGTGTGGTCCTTTTAAGGTCAGTTTGTTTACTCAGTCATAAAAACAAAAGTTTCTTTTGTTTTATTTTTTTATGTATAAAAATGATCAGTCAATCTGAAGATCTCTCTCTTCTAATTAAAATGTCTTCCCCCAAAGTACTTAGTGTTCCTTTAACTTCAGAGCTGTCTATTCTGAATGGAAAACAAGCATCCACCTGAACCTGAATGTTATGTATCTGTTACTACTGCTAATTGTTGAGGAAGGTCAATTGTTGATTAATTAATCTGCCTTTACACTCACAGGAACCCAAAGGTGTCACAGAGTTGTCATAGAAATGTAGTAGTTTTGATTTTGTTATGTTACATAATAACTACGCTCTGTGCTCAGCTGATACTGGATTTTTAGGATGATGTTGAGGGTGTAAAAAAAAAAAATCTGATGTTGATATATTGGTATATACACAGATGTTTTGCAGCAATCCCTTAAACAACTTTCTTGTCTAAAATGACATCAGTCTACTGGAAGGGTAAACTTCACTGGAAAAATAAGGATTGGAAAATTCCCCAAGGCCCTTTTTATGATGTAAAAACAGAAGTTTTCCTATTGGGTTGTATTGGATAACATAGCCAAGACTGATATATTTGCGACAGGACATTTATAACCAACCAATATCTCAGTCGGTCGGGCTCTCCAAATAACCTTTTTGACACATTTTTCTCAAGGTAAGTATATATCATCAATGTGACCTTGACACCCCAGTTACACCTGGTTTTAAAATGGGGTCTTTACCTGTACAATACGTATTTCGATCATGCATTTTTGTTTACACTTGATACTTTAAATGCGTTCTTATTATCCTCATTAAGATTAGAACTCAGTCTTCCAGAGCAAAACCTGCTTATGAGTAATTTGAGGAGGTAAATCAGTCTCAGACTCCTGTAAAGGAAAACAAAACAAAAAAATCAGTTTTGTAAGTTGTTGAGTAGGGAGAACTTCTTTATAACATTAGTGAATCACTATCCGCTTTTCTAAATTCTGCAAATGCAGTTTCTTTGTTTCAGCTTTGCGACTTGCTTGCTCTCTAAATTTTGAACAACAACCATATTTTTGTTAGCTGAAAACAGTTACATTGTGGATGGATACTTACACGTCTAAGTGCTATATTGTAGGCAACTGGACTTGTTTCAGTTTCTTTCACCTCTCATCCAAGAGGCTTTTTTCAGTTCTGAGATCGAAAGACGATGCAAGCCAGATGACCTCTTGGTCAGGCGGATCTGATCGAATCCTACATATTTACACCTTTTCTTTATCTGGATAACTTGTTCCCGATACAGATTGCATTTTAACACCAGGTGTATGTGAGGTGCTGTTGAGCTGTCCCACTCATTCTGTGTGGGAGAAAGTGTTGCTTACAGGTGAAGAAAATGCTAAGCACAATGAGTACCTGCTATTTCTCACACGGTTATTGACAGGTCTGTTAGATGTGTTCTCTGACTCGCAGCTTTGTGCATTTTGTAGGGATGCTGAAGAAACTAAGCCCCCCAAAGAAAAGCACGATGGTAAAGAGAAGTCATCTGGGAGCCGACGAGGAAACCGTTACCATCCCTACAAAGACAAGCACAGTGGAGAAAAGAAGGGTGCTCATAGGAACCGGGTGTTCATCAGCAATATCCCCTATGATATGAAGTGGCAGGCAATTAAAGATCTAATGCGTGAGAAAGGTAATGTCCCCAGTGATGGGGATGGTGTCATCCCTTCTGTAGCTCCTCAGCTCATTAGAACTTCTTGACCCTTTTTCTTTTGTTACCAGATGGAGCATCCTGCTTCTATCAGTAGTCATTTAGTTTGTAGCTTTCTCTGGATAGTAGGGAACCAACATAGTGTGATATTAGGTCATTGGAGTTTTAATAAATTCTCTTTTGGATGGACAACAATTTAGTTTGGGCTGATATGTCTGTGAGAAAAGGAAGATGAACCTAGTTACATTGACACTTGTTTTATGGCATTGTCAGCTCCAAAATGTAACCTCAAACCATCAGTAGAATTGAGTGTTGAATGATTTTGTTGCATTTGTTGAAAGGTGAATCTTGATGACATGAATGAAATATTGTACTGTTTTTACTCTCTGAATTATGGGGGTTTTAAGAAGCCTTTTGAAAGGTCAACGGACAGTTTAAACCTTTCAACTGCTATGAATGGAATCTGTTGACAAACTGATCATGTTGAAGTCTTTTGAATTTCCCAGGTTTAACGTAGCTGTGTTTCTCTCTGGCCTTGGCCTTTGGGTGTCTCAGTCACTGCCCAGAAAGGCATGGTGTTGTCTGGTGGGATGTTGGTCTGGGCTGACTGTTGATCATTAATGGGACATTTCCATCAGTAGCGGCATTGCCAAGGCCACCGGCGACTTGAAGACTTGGTGACTTAAATTCCTTTGTTCTTTGGTATTTTTCCTTTGTATGTCTCATGTAGTTGGTGAGGTTACATACGTGGAGCTCTTTAAGGATGCAGAAGGAAAGTCAAGGGTAAGTGATGTGGCCAACTTGCTGCACGAGGTTTTAAATGCCCTCAGCAGGCTCTTATTAATCCAGTGCTCTTTTAGGTTCTGATCCTTTGGGTCTTACCAAGTTACTGAACTGGAGATACTGCAGGTTGTGTTTAGAGCCTGATAGATGGCTAATGATTGATATTCATTTGAAAGGGAGATGTCCTGTTGATTTTTGGGAAAAGTAGCCCAATGAACTCTTCTAAGAGTACACTTTTGCTTTTGTTGTTGTTATTTCAATTGGTGTTAAAGTTTGTTTGTTTGGCCATTTTCCAAAGGGAAATGTGGGTTGTGTGATTTGTCTCATTGATTGACCCTCATGGCTCAAAATCATATTTTGAAATTTTGTTATATGACACAGCTCTCTCTTCAAAGGAACAAAACAGTCTTCAAAGATCCTGTAATGTTTTTTATTGGTATGTTTTTATACAAATGGCAAAAATGCATATAGATGCAAAGGTGGACCACACATTTTTTTTTTCTTTACTGCAGTCCAAAAACTGGTTCATCTCAAAAATGTAAATTTATATATGCATTTTTTTTTTTTTTAAATCTTGCACCTTGGGATTTGTGTCCAGTTCAAAACAATACAATGTTTCAGTTAAACTACAATGTGCAGGTATCTTTTAGTTTCACATGTCTTTAACAAAACCTGTTTTTAACAAAATGTACACAATTATTGTTAATGTGTTTTCAAACAGTTAATTGTATATGTTGCTTCAGATAATGATAAATAATCTGTTTGTTAGTGTTTTAATCTTGTTTGCAGTAGACCTAAACACAACCAACAACTTGCTGGCTCAAGCCAGTGGGCAAGATATGGCCAACATGCACTAAAGAAAATACTACAAGCATGTTGATGAATTAGATTTATAATGTTCTGGTGATTTGTTTTGATTCTAACTGTATTTTGTTCACTCCCTCAACATTGGATGTGTGCGCTCCCTGAACTCCAATGATTCCCCCTGGTTAGGGCTGTGGGTAAGAAACAACCTCACTTTCTCCAGCATAGACCTTCTATTTTTGTTGTAATATTGCACTTGCGTGGACTCTTCTGATTCTGACTCATCTCTCCCTGATTCAACAGTGTGGTGGAGTTCAAAGATGAGGAGTTTGTGAAGAAGGCGATAGAAACTATGAATAAGCATGACCTGAGTGGAAGGCCACTGAACATCAAGGAGGTGAGAACAGCTTTACTTTTAAAAGAGTGCAAATAACTGAATTCTTTTATTGTATTTTTATCTACCAAAATCACAACTTTTCTTTACTACTTCTAAAACAGATAAGAAAAGGTTTTTCCAGATTTTGGTTTTTTTTTTAGTATTGGTGTTTGATGTAATACAAATTTTTAACCTGCTTCCAGAAAAAAAAGTAGAACAAATATGAGGAAAGAAAACAGAAACTGCCAAAACCTATTTTTTCCACCTGTATTCACAGATGGAAAGTTCAGACACAATACTTCCAGTGAAAGATGGCTATACAGTTCTGTTTTGTCTTTGACATTGAGCTGATGCATTTTTTCACATTGCTTATGGATCTTCTGTATATTTTATCCATTCAAGGTCTGAGACATGTGTTAGTGGTCACAAATCGTTGTGGCATTTATTACAACAGAGTATATCTCTTAGTGAAATGGACCCTGGAGTACCCCCAGATAACACACTCAGGTGTGGAATAGCATTGTACAGTTGTTAGTGAACAATAATTGCCTGATTGATTCATCGTGATTGTCTTGATTTGGTTGCCCAGAAGTAAACTGTAATGTAACGTAATTCTTATTTTAAGGACCCTGATGGTGAACATGCTCGGCGTGTGCTTCAGCGCATGGGAGGAGGTCAACAGGGAGGTCGCGGGCAGGACATGGGGCCTGGCGGGATGAACATCCCGCCCTCCATTGCCAACAACCCTAACATCCCACCTGACGTCATCCATGCTCTGCAGGCCGGACGGCTTGGCAACACAGTGTTTGTGGCCAATGTGAGGACACAGTAATAAACTATTTCTTACTATAGCTAGTCATGATTATTCTTGTGGATTAAAAATTGTCTGTCTTTTCAGCTGGATTTCAAAGTGGGCTGGAAGAAGTTGAAGGAGGTGTTTGGCATGGCAGGTGTGGTGAAACGAGCAGATGTCAAGGAAGATAAAGACGGAAAGAGTCGCGGGATGGGAACAGTGACTTTCGAGCAGTCGCTGGAGGCTGTGCAGGCCATTTGTATCCTTCAAAACATAACACTAAAATAGAAAAATCAATGCTTTACAATTTTAACTGTGAGCCTTCTCCTTGACTCTGGACTCAGCCATGTTCAACGGACAGATGCTTTTTGACAGACAGATGCACGTTAAAATGGTATGTTTTTTCTATTCCTTATACAACTTCAGCTGTACAGGATGAGAGCATGAATTTTGTTCATGAACTACATTGATGAACTTTTGCCTTTAATAGGATGAGAAATCTCTTCCCCCTGATGATTTCCGTCAAGTAGAAAAATCACCTCAGTTACCACGTGAGTACACTGTCTTAAAGACATGATATAGATGGTAGTGGTTGATATATCAGTTAGATATTAAGAGACTTGCAAGGAATTCTTCGGCAGTTAGTTTAAATTGCATTTTTGGTAAAAAAAAACAAAAAACGATTGTATCAAAAACCAGTCAAGTGGAGTTGGAGTATGTGCCCGTGCCATGGTGTGCTTGTTAATTAATGGAATGGACAAAAGTCTGATGTCTGCACTGAAAGTTAAGGCACGTTGCACCAAAATAGGATATGGAAATGCTGCACAAATTAGAACAGTATGATACATGGTTGGATAAATAACGTGTTATACCGAAAGGCAATGTCTGTATACGTTTTAATGTAAAGCATGCTTTAAGCCAGGGCTGCCCAAAGTGGGACCCTTTGGACAAATTTAATGAAGTTTAATTCGACCCACCAGATGTTTTAGTCAAAGTAATGCAAAATGAATTTTGAAAAAGTTAAACGTGAATTCATTTATGCTGTGTAATACTTTGTGAGGTAAATTGCTCTCTAAATTATGTAGGGCAACTAATATGTAATCATTTTTGAGTGACGCTGTCAGGAAGTCAGTTAAGGGGAACTCAGATTTAGTACAATTTTATGGAAAAATAACAGTACAAAATAAAAGGTGTTTGCTTTTGGCCCATGGCCCACCATTTAATTTCAATTTTGGCCCTCCAAGGGAAAATGTTGCACCCTTGCTCTAAGCAGTACATCTTGGTTTAGAATTGGTGCTTTGCACTTGCATTAAAGGATTATAAAATGAAATGTCTGACAGTGGCTCTCAGTAACATCAGTGATTATTTATTCAGCTTTGTTTACATTTTTCTGTGGTATGTAAATCATTTTTTTCTTCTGTTTTCTGTGTAGGTGGTCTAGGTGGTATTGGCATGGGACTGGGGCCAGGAGGGCAGCCCATCAATGCCAACCGTCTTAGCGGCGGTGGAGGAGGTGGAATGGGCTCCATGGGGCCTGGAGGTGAGTCACCTCAACTGTTGTGTTTATGCAGAAAACACAACATAAACATTTTCTGTTTATGCAGAAAATGCTCACATGTGCTGCTACAGTACATCACATACAATGAAATGAAAGAAAATGTTTATCAAAGATAAATCAGATACATCTTCACTGGCTGATCATCACATGAGCAGCACAAGGAAACACCAATCAACAACTCAGAACATAATTTTGTAATGATATACTGGCTAGCCTTATGTACACAGTTAATGTGTAAACCATTCAACCATCAAGTGTTGGCTGACATTTTCACGGCTCATCTTTTGTCCCTGCAGCAGTGGGTTAAAGAGATAAGAAAGGTAGAGCTCCTACTCCTTACATGACTCGGATGTGACCTACATTTGACCTGAAAGCACCTTTTTACTGTATTTGAAAATCAGACCACAAACGGTGTCTTTCCATGAATATATAATGGACCCATTTGATGTAAATAGATATATTATGTATTTTAACATGATCTGACTGACCTATTCTGCCACAGGTATGGATGTTCCAGGTTGTGGTGGAATGAACAGACTTGGAGGTAAGGCTTTTGAAGGCTCATGAGTTTCCCCTGTGAAAGCCATCATCATCTGTTTGTGGATGAAATGAGAGACCTTTGTTCAAACTTGGTGCTGCATCTGACAGGGATGAGTGGAGGTGGCGGTGGCGGTGGTGGCGGCGGCTTCGGGGGCATGGACAACATGGGCAACATGGGCGGCTTTGGAGGGAGAGACATGGCACCAGTTGGCAGGATGGGAGGTAAGAGACCGCATTCACTCCTGGGTAGAGGTTCGTTCTGGGATGTTCTGTAAATGGGGAGATGAACCTTTGTGCTGTTGCTATCTGAAATCTAAGGTTACATTTTTTTTCCCTGTTGAGATATGTACCGCTCAGGGATGGGTGGAATGGATCGCGACTTTGGCCACAGTGACATGTCAATGAATCGAGGATTTGGCGATTCTTTTGGTGGAATGGGTGAGTGATAGTTCTGTCATTGGATTTCATGCAAGTTCTTCTCTGTAGTTTGTCGGGATGTTCAGGAGTTGCTCTGTGGTGGTCTGTCTACAGGCTGACTGATTCTGTGTATGCTGGTGTTAAGTTATTGTGTTGTGGTTTAATCTAATCCACACTAACTCACTGTATCTTTTTAGGTGGTGGCTTTGGAGGAGGCATGGGCAGTGGTGGCATGGGGCACATGGGGACAGGATTAGGTACTTAAAATATTCTGTCCACCATTTTTCTAAATCTGTAAAACATCAATTCATCCCAGAGGTACATATTACCTTTCGGGGTGCCGCTCTAGCAGAGAGCTATTACTGCATCCTAAATTCTTTTTTGAGAGAGATAATACAGTCTATTATGTTAAAGTCAGAATTTGTGGACCATGATGCAGCAAGTCATCGTGTGTCATGCCTTGGTGAATAGGTAATAAGGAGGGCCAGATGTTTGAGAGGCTGTCCTTTTTTCAGATGACCTCCGTACAAACATTGGCGCTGCTCTTGTATTGTCCTTAAACAGAACATTAAGTCCCATACACTGGTGTATGATGCATACTCCAGTTGGATCAATAGTGATTCACATTGGGACAGACAGTGTGCATTATGTTGTGCCCACAGTTGCAACAGAAAAGCTATTCGCCAATGCGCTGTTTAAATTGAAATTCTTCAAAGCCCTCCAGCAGTTTACTTCATAATAATGTGGCTAAAGCGGTCTGCATTGATTTATGAATTGATACAGATTGATATGATTCTTGCAGTATCTGCTGTCCACAGCTGATTACTAGAGCTGCAATGAAAACAAGTGAATCACCAGCTATTTTTGAAATCAATTGATCAGTTTGAATAATATAAAGTAAAATATAAAGGCAAAATTCTCTGATTCCAGCTACTTAAATGTGAATATTTTCTGGTTTCTTTCTTCTCTATGATCGTAAATGAATATCTTTGGGCTGTAGAGAAAAACAGACATTTGAGGTCTTTGGGAAACATTGATCACAATCTTTCCACATTTTCTAACATTTACTGTTCTAACTGCATTGAGAAAATAATCGGCACACTGATTGACAGTGAAAATAATAGTTGAAGCCCGAGCTTATACTTTATAAAAGCCATTTGGAGGGAGCAGGAGAGCTGTGTCGACAAAACTGCAGCCTCTTGTAAGAAGTATTGCACCAGAGCTCAGTGGCATCATGTACTGCCATCTCCTGTGTTTACCCAGATTTAAATCACGTGCAAATGATACCAGGCTTCTGCAGAATGGGCCCATAATGTTATTCATACAGAGTGGGCGGTTAAAAAATTGGCACAACAGTTTATAGCGTCCAATTAATTCAGTGGGTCATTGCGCCCTTTGCTTCTCACGTTTCGTCTGTAAAAGCACAACACGGTTGTTACATTTGATGATATGTGATGCAGCAGTATTAAAACAGAAAATGTTGGATTGATGTGGGCATAAAATAACAGCATTTTTATTTGGGATTTTATTTATCATTAACAGAATAAATAGATTTGTGTTCTCATCATCTAGAAAATGGTAGGAATTTTCTGAATGTTGTTGTTGTTGTTGTTGAGCAATTGTTGTCATACCTCCCTGTGATGTCATTGGCAGAGAGTATTTCAGTGCTGCACCCACTGCCTTCTGCTTTGCATTTGACGGTGCACACTTGAATGGGGCGGTGCACAGAGTGGAAAATAGTAAACTTCCTTGTTGAGATTGTGATTGAAGAAAACAAACTTGTCCAAAGTCTGCCTTTGTGTACACAATGTCACAGTGACATTGGGCTCTCTGACAGTTCATGGTCTGATTTACTGGAATATTAATATAGTTTAACAGTGTTTATGCAGTTTTTATTCATTAAACTAGGTCAGCGACATGTCACTGGACTAGATTAATGAAGAGCTATTTGTCAATGTGAAAGGTAGTGGAATGTTAGTGTATGGCAGTTTCAATATGGAAATATTGTCTTAAAATGTCATTAATATAAATCTGTCACCAGCTACAATAACCTCTATATACAAACCTGTTCGGTATATGAGTTAAAGTTGTTTATTCATGAGAGAGTGTGTGTGGATTGCAGGTGGTGGAATGGGCAGCATGTCGATGGACCGGATGGGCTCTGGTTTTGACCGTATGGGCATGTCAGGCATGGACATGAACCGTGGCTTCGGTGGCTACGGAGGCGGAGGCCACATGGGTGGAGGCATGTCTGACAGAGGCTCCGGCTCCAAAGGAGGCTGTCAGATCTTTGTGCGAAATGTAAGTGTGCTCTGGATATGTGACAGCTATGCTAGTATAGAGAATTGGAAGCATATTAAATTGGATGGCAGTGACAGAGTCACTTAATGAGTATTTTACTAACATTTCTCAAAGCGTTTATGCTCAAGTATAGATTGAGGTTTTATTGGGATTCAGCCCATGCTTGTTATGTATCAGTGTAAATGATAATGATGCTGTAAATGAGTTTTTTATGACCAGGTTGTTTAGCGGAATTTGCTGACGCTGTACTTTACAGTAAACTTAAGCTGTTGGCATAATCATAATGAGCTTTTTATGACATATTTGTTTGACATACTTTATCTTCATCTTGCCTCAAATGTATTCACGTTGTCAAATGTATTGACTGAGTTTGTGGTTTCTGTGTTGCAGCTGTCCTATGATCTGACATGGCAAAAGCTGAAAGAGAAGTTCAGTCACTGCGGTAGGTCTTCAACTTTAGTATGAATTAATCAGAATGTATTAAATCTTAATTGCTGACAGATTTTTTGACAGATTTAACACTCAGCGGCACTTTCTGAAACACTGGGGTTTTAGAAATCTCATCTCTCATTCTTGTCTACTGCAGGCCAGGTAATGTTTGCAGAGATCAAGATGGAGAACGGGAAGTCAAAGGGCTGTGGAACTGTGAGATTCGACTCTCCAGAGAGCGCCGAGAAAGCCTGCAGGATGATGAATGGAACCAAGATCAATGGCCGAGAGGTGGACGTCCGCATCGATCGCAACGCCTAGAGCTTTTGTAGAAGTCCTGCTAACACACTTCCACATTCAGCCCTTTTGCCAATGATCTTTTGTTTTGTTTTAAAAACACAGTTACTTCATATCTCCATGTGTCCACGGTTTCATTTTTCTTCTTTTTGTTTATATATACTACATAGCTCTTTTATTCTGTTTTGTAAACCCTTTTTAATTTGTTGGGCAGTTTATTTGAACAAATAAACTTCTTAATTTTTAAACCCGGTGGTTGTAAAGTCTTGTGGGATCAAAGTCTGGAGGTTGTTCTTCGCATTGTGTAAACTGAGCCTGAGGTGATCATCTATTAGGAATTGTTGCTCAACACTGCCATACAGTGGCTTCAGGAGGGGGGGAAATTCCACATCAATGGCGAAGGCAGCAGCAGTTTGAACAAAGTGAGAGCAGAGTTTTTTGTGGTGTAGAGCCGCAACAAGTCATTGATTAGTTGTTAAATATTACATTGATGGCCAACTATTGTGATAAGAGATCAGCTTGAGACTTTTTTTTTTTCTTCTAAAGGGAAAGTCTAAATTTCATCTTCTTAAATGCAAAAATGTTCTGGTTTCTTTACTCTGACAGTACAAAGACCCTTGGGTTATGGACAAAACCAAGACATTTGACGACGTCATCTTGGTCTTTGGGAAACGCTGACAGTTTTCCCCATTTTCTGACATTTTAAAGACCAAACAACTAAACAATTAATCAACATTGACCATAAAGTTATCATTCAGCTCAACAGTAACCACAGGAAGCTATCGTATGCCCCAGATCTGATTGTTTGTAGTTGTGCCTCACCTTGGATTAGAAAGTCACTTGATTTTACTGCATCGATACAAATCAAAGAGTGGATCAGTTTCTCAAGTCCATATAAGCTGTCAACACATGTAATTCTCTTTTTACTTTCTAGATAAGAAAAGACACGTGGAAAAGTTCTTTGTCTTTTTTGCTCTTTCCCCCTTCCTGTTTGCAAACAGTAAGGACTTATAAAAGGTCTCATAAAACCTTATCAGTGTTGCGTAGATGGTGCCTCGTTGTCACCACTCAGCCACCGACCTAAAAGGAAGGACAAGGCCACATGATTATGGTTGACACCTTTTTTATTACTTGACTCTGACCAGCCAATTCTGGATTTATCTGAACTGCAGTAACTCCTGTGGTGGCACATTTTCTGTTTATGGTTCTTGAGTAAGACAGAAGACACCTCAGGGCTTGATAACGGGTCTTCTTCATATAAGGTGTCTGGGCTGACGGCTACACAAACACAAGAAAGTGATCTTTGGCACATTTCCACTTTTAGTGACATCTATAGTGTCATCCTCGTCATGAGATGTGACCAGCACACGTCTATCATGGCACCAGTTCTTTAACGGTATGTAAGGCGACCAAACCTCCTCGGTTTGACATTCTAGGCTTGACACTTGTGTTTTTGTACTGTTAGTCTCAGAGGATATGGCTTCAGTCTTCAGGGGTCTGATCTCAGTCACTGCAAAGTCTTACGGGATTATTCCCAATAATCCCCAGCTCATACAGGATGGACAGAGTTGCAAAGATGATGTAGCAGATGAGAGAAATGATTCCCAACTTCCAGTCCAATTTCCATCCGTTAATGTGAACGGATACAAAAAGGAAGACGATGGAAAGGAGGAGCGTGCAGGAAATGAAGACCAGCCCAGAGCTGTTGACCTCCACGGGGTTGTTCGTGTCCACAAAGGCAGTCTTGATGAACCAGGGCAGGCCCAGGCAGAGCATGTCGAACACATTAGAGCCCACGATGTTGGACATGGCCATGTCAGCTTTCCCTGATGAACAGGAAACATGTTTACAAACCATAATATTCACACAGAACACCTCAGAATGTGACCCTGATATTTTACCTTCTCTGGCCACCATCACACTGGCCACAGTGTCAGGTATACTGGTCCCAGCAGCGAGCAGAGTGAGTCCCATAACTGTATCAGGGATGCCGAGAGTCTCACCTGCATAAACATAACAGCAGTGAGCTTAAGAGGGAGAAGAAGAAGAATCTTCTCAACCCATAAAAATACACTTCATCCCTCAGTTTATCACAAACACAGGGATACAAGGTGTTCACTTGAGTTGCACTTTCCACCACTGCATAATAGCAACCACAAAAATCAGAGTCTGCCTCCTCCAACAACATCAAGCAAGTAAAGACCATCAGCTGATACCGACTGTTGTTACAGGGTTAATGAAAATAATCACTGGAGGCAGGATTCCCCCAGCAGAGTCCAAGCACTGGAGTTAATATCAGTTCAGTTAATATCAGCCACTCATTTAGCTCTGTAGAATTTCTGAGCATTGGAGAAATGTTTCAGACAATATTTAACTGATTAGTTATATTTATTATATGTTCTGGTGACAGATCTGTACGTCTGGTGGCAATCTCAGAATCCACTGACCCCCGTCTCTCTGGACGAAGGGAATATACTATAAAGACTTTTTTTTTCTGTGCACCAATCATAATTTCCTGTCCGATTAGCAACGTCAGACGTGAAGATGGAGTTGCTGAAAAACACCAACATTTTCATCGTCTTCAAGCGACAGCCAACATGTTTGGCCTCTTTGGTTCTCCACACATACGTTTACCAGACGTGATCAGTCAATAGTACTTGGACCAGTAACAGATTACAAATGATCAGAACACTTCTGGTGCCAAAATCTTGCCACGAGTCAACATTCAGTCTCTGGTTGCAGAGCGTACCATTTAAGGTGACAGGAGCAATATCCATTTATCTAATATAGATTTACACAATGATGGATGCTTCTGGTCCAGTTCAGGGTTCAGGGTCGACTTCTACATTTCTTTATGTGTGTAATATCCGTGTAATCCTTGAGTGTACACTTTTTTTTCACGTCACTACAAACTCCCCCAGTTATCAAATGTGTAAGTTCATAACTCTGTGTCCACAGTGGTAGCTTTGATTCTGATTGGTTGAGCATTGTGGGAAAAACTCCCTTCAGCTCCACTGGAGTCCAAATTTTAACCTCACATTCTGAACCAACACTTCCAATGAACCATTACTCACGCACGACTGATGCACACGGAGCAGAGAAACATTCTCAGTCACACACTTCATGTTTGTACCTGCTCGGTCCCAGGCCTGCCCTCACACCAGCCTTAACTCTCCTCGCATGTGAGTCTATCTGACGACGACGGGATAATAATCTTATTATACCTCAGTAGACCTGCCACCATCACATGATGATGCTGCCCTTTTGACCTGATCCTGGGTCAGTTTTATGGTTTACATCTCTGTTGTGGATGGTTGGGGGTAAAGCTGTTATTGGACCCGTGCCTGCGGGTCGCTCTGTATGTACACGCACAACTCACATGACGGTGTTTCCCTCAGGGTGAAGCAGGCTGTAATCCTGCTGCAGCTCGGTAGGCACATGGCCCACTGGAGCTACAATAACCCCCCTCTTAACTTTCCAGGACAATGGCATCTCAGGAATTAGCCAGCAGACCAACATGTGATTCTACTCTGCGAATGAGGCATTTCTTCTCACAAGGTTCAAACACTTGTGATCCACAGAGGCTCTGTAAACCAGTGAGCCGGGCCGGATTTCCACCTGCAACTCAACTGCAAAGACGAAGTCACAAACTGATTCTGACACAAGCTCATCACAGAGAATTCAGCAATGATCTTACCAACCACAGTGACCATCCACACTAGTATGTATGTGAACCCAGAGATCCAGACGGCTGACATGAGGAAGGTTATCATGAACCATTTCTTCCAGAACCTTCTCCTGCAGTCAGGTATGGTCAGGAAGAGCAGAGTGATGATGGGCAAGGAGAGAACCCAGAAGATCCGTTTCAGGTCGCTCTCCGGCACGGTGAACACACTTTTATGGTCTGCTGGATGAAACATTTATAAGTAGATTCTTAAAACATCGTCAGGGGGTCATATAGGTAGACACACACTGAAAATACCTTCAGGAATCTCATTGAGGCCATGCAGGCTGAGGGACAGGTGAGAGTATCCCGAGTCGTCCTGGAAGATCCCGCTGTCTGTTCTGGACCGACTGCTGACTCGCAGGCTGGTGACGTCGCTCCAGCCCATCAGAGGCTGCGTCTCCGTCTTTTCGCCAGATCCTTTACCCAGACAGGTGCAGCAGGGGCTCAGCTTCCTCAGGACAAACTCACTGATCCGAAGGTCGAAGCACAGAACTATGATGTAGACGACGTAGACCATCAGCAGACAGGCAGCGTCGTACCTGCAGACAGATGACACAGTTTGAGCAATAAGATTCATTTAATGACCTCCGGGACAGATTTAAGTAGAGACGTACCAATACGCTTTTTTCCATTCCAATTGTACTTTGTTTTTTTTGTATTTTGCAGTAAAAGTGGTGGGGGTGCGGGGAAATGAAGTGATAATTATGTTTTAATAAACTAATTACTTTTTTGTTTAATTACATTTAATTCACTGATTTTCAGTTATAATATAAATGCAATGCAATTCGTTTTCATACTTTTTGAACCAGTTACATAACATCTGCAGGTGAGACTGCAGAATCTGTGTGAGGGTAAGAGACTGAACTTGGGACTCGACTTGACGCAACCTTTGACTTGACTTGCATAAGAAAAAATGACTTGGGATTTACATGAGTTTTGAGCAAAAGACTTGAGTCACATGCTATAAAATGTTGATGATGTTTCCCAAAGCCCAAGATGACAACTTCAGATGTCTGTTTCGTTCACAACCCAAAGATATTGAGTTTACTGTCACAGAGGAGGAAAGAAAGCAGAGTAATTTGACTTTTTTCAGTATTCAATTATCAAAATATTTTAAATAATCGGTAAGTGCTAATTAATTCATGGTTGCAGCTATAACTAAAATATCTCCAACCAAAGCACTCAGTTGCCGTGGTATGTTCACAGTCACAACTAGTACGTCTAACTCATAATATAATTCTATCATTCTGGGAGTCATACACATCTGGGGAATACTTGATATCTTTATAGAACACTTTAATTACTGATTAAGTAATTAATTTGTGTTGCAACATTTGACTATAGGCTTAAAACTGCATTAGAACATATATTAGTTTTCTTAATCGGGGAGTCTGATCTAGTATGTGGATCAGTAGCCGATATGAGAGGAAGGAATCACCTCAGTAAAGTCCACTTAGTAAGCTGTTGTCGGAGCTTTTGACCAAAATCCCATGGCCTGCTTCAGAGAATACAACTTTATCATGTGACCTAAGTACAGGACCTTGATCATGTGATAACATCTGAGCTAGTCGCTGAGGAAGGCTGTGGAATTCAGTCAAAGGCTCTTGCAGCATCTAATCAAATGGACCTTGCTTTAAGAAGATTAACAACAGAAGACATACAGCCTAATAAATGACCTCATAGAGTGTTTTGGGGATTTTTTAAATTGCCATTTGCAAGAGTCATTGGATGAGGAGACAATTTTGGAGCTGTTGTCAAACTTTTTGGTTTTATGACAGTTTGGTTTTGTTTTCTTTTTTTTCCCCAAGAAAAAAATGTAGTCCATTTTTTATGAGGTTCTGTATCTAGATCATAATAAAGCTCTTTACCAGCTCATCCTGTGTTCCTATCAAACTAAATTAATTCCATAGCACATGAAAATCTCTCGTAAGCACTGGGCGCTACTGCAATCACTGCGTTTATGATGCGATGTTGTAGGATATAAGGGACATTTACTGCCCTGCACTGTAAGTGTAATAAACGCCAGTGACTCACTATCGTACAGTTGTTTTGTGCTGTATTATTTTGTTTTGTTTTCGGCGTCACAAGACGCAGGATGACTTTGTATTTTATAACCACATGTAGGCGGTGGAAGGTCTGAAGATCAAGTAACTATATCCTGATATTGTTTTAGTACAAACAAGTACACTCACCAGTACACCTTGTTATCTGAAATGATGGCAATAACAGCAGAGACACTGATGCTGTATGCCAGGCAGTCTCTGAACAGTGGCCAACAGCTGAGCCGCCCCGCCTGTTCAACAAATATACACAGTTTACAGCTTAAACAACAGTACAGTACATTCAATGATTCTTCTGCTTTGACCCAGAAAAGGTAATAATTTATGTACAAGTTGGGTAATCCTCGTCTGAATATGGTGTCAGACTGTACCATAGAGGCCAAGAGTCCACATGCAGCACAGATTCCGAGCAGGTTGTAGACTGCCGATCCCACGATGGTGCTGACCCCGATGTCGCCCTTTGTCACAAACACTCCTGAGACACGTGAAGAGCACATTTGATGAAAACGCAGAGTAAATACAAGCAAAAATAATCAAGTGCTGAGAGAAAGACTGCCCTAATAACAGGCCACAGTCCCTCTCAAGTCATAATTCGTCAGGCCGGGACAGTGACCCTGATGATGATGCTGCTGCTGCTGTCATCATCACCACCGACATAGCTGGTTGTAATTAGTCTATTAAAGCATGATTACCCAGAAAGGCTGTGACCAGTTCCGGTGCAGAACTCCCAGCTGCCATAAATGTGGCTCCGGCTACATCCTGAGACAGTCCCAGACCTGAGAGAGAGACACCAACAACACACCACCGTTTACATGGGGTGGACAAAATAATAAAGACATCTGAAGATAAGCTGTCCACCTGAACAACCAAAACCTCAAAACCAAAAACAATTAACAGTCACTAAAGCTTCTGTAAGGTCGTATTCATTGTAGGGCTGTGTCTAATGTATGGAATATGTTATGACACAGGCATGTTATTCATCCAGTCTCTGTAAGTTTTTGATAGTTAAGCTCCTTATTACTGGTTACTCAATTATTCAGTTAGTCAGTCAAGAGTTTAGATCGTTTTAAAAAATGTTTTATTAATTTATTCATGCAAAAATCATGATTATATCTACAATGTCACAATTTCTTGATTATTTTTTTTTTTTAAGCCAGGTCTCTTTGGGTTTTGGACGACTGCTCGTTCAAAACAAGATGTTTGAAGATCATTCACTATTTTGTGGACTTTCCAGAGGCTGAACAATAAATGGGTAAATTGAGTTTAGTATTATTATAATCGATGATAAAGATAGAAACAGAGGTGATAACTATAATATCTGCAGTAGTGGAAGGCGTACTCAGATCATATATACTTAGAAATACTCTGATACAAGTAAAAGTCCAACATTTCAAATTTCACTCAAGCGAAAGTTCCAAAGTCTTATTTTATTAAAATTTGGCACATAAAGTAAGGACTAGTTGTGTAGAAGGACCTGTTTCAGAATGATGTGAAGTATTTTATATTCTTGGATTATGATTTTTGATGCATCGATGTGGATCAATTCCTATTTATTTCTATTTACATGTAGTACTTTTGATGCTGCTGGGTAGCTTGTAGAGTCCGACCGAAGATCCTTGTGACAGAGACATGTCACAGAGGCACGATATTCAACATGAATTAACATTTATAAACTTCAGACTGACATCAGTGCACTAAAAGAGTGAACTTCACTGGGAATTTGATCATTACAATTACGTCTTTTTCTGCATGATACATTATAATCTCCAAGAAAAGTTTCATATTGGAGGAAAATACATGTCAGTACAGATATATCTGTGATAGGATCAGTTAATGGATCAGTCTACTCTCACAGCTTGTGAACCTCCTCCTGAGGATCAGTAAAGTCTTATATGTAATAATATTATAATTCATCTGTGGAGTGGCAGCATAAAGTAGCAGAAAATGACGTTACTCAACTAAAATGTAAATACTTCCAAACTATACCTGAATGTACATAGTTACTCTCTACCACTGAATATCTGTGACTGCTGTGGTTTTAAAGCCAATAAATAAAATTATAAAACCACTGAAAAATAACTTTTACCCTCAATTTACCATCGCTTATCAAAATAGCAGTGGCCTATGGATAATGATGCACTGATGATGCAAGGTATTTCACATGACTTACGTTCACTGATTACTTCCAAGGAGGGCAGAAAATAATCATCGCAGACTATGGACACCGCCAGCAGCATGTAGAAGATGATCATAAAATAAATGACGAGCCCTCCATCCTTCCTCTCCTGCACCGTGAAGAAACCGCCGGGAAACTCCGAGGACTGTGGAGAGATGCACTCTGTCTCATTCTCTGACACACACACACACACACACACACAACATCACTGACAAAATCCGTGAAACCCCCCAAAACAAGCATCTTGTTGCTGGAGACAGTTTGAATTGTTCATGGCAGTTTCACGGTGATTTGAGCATTAACAGAGCAGACGCAGGGCCAACACCAAAATGAGCCGTGGCATTCATAATGACGCGTAAAAATCTGATTATAACAACAAAACAGAACCTACTGAGGACTTTCGTCAGATTCAAAACACCACAAACAAACACACACACACACACACACTTCATGTCTTACCCAGAGCCCGTCGCACCCTGGCAGAGTGAGTCCCCTCAGCTGATTCTGCTGCAAATGACACAAGATGGACGCTGCAGTACAAAAATAACACAAATCCTAGAAAGTAAGGTATAAAATCTTTCCTCTTCTTTCTCTGCAGAGCTGCCACCTTATTCATTGTCAACGCAGTCAGTGAAGTGGAATCAGCAATCACGTCTCCAGGGAGGCATGCAGTGTGTTTCCTCAGCCTGACAAGCTTGCAAAAGATTAAATGTGAGCTGAAGCTGCCTGTGAGCGCTGCATCTAACACTACACTACACTACAAGCTGCACTGCAAGCTGCGCACAGAGAGATTATTTGGGGGGAGAGAGCATCTTTTAAGGGCCAGCAGGAATGGGGGGTTGGGGGGGCGGGGAGTCATCACGAGTTGCGAGTCATTCCAGCCGACTTGAACACCCTCCGGCCTGAGGCGCATCAGGGGTGGATTTAAGAATGAAGCCACACAAACGCTCTGCTGTAACGACTTCACACGTGGAAAATTGGTTGTTTCTTCGCTGCTAACAGAATTACAACACACATTACATGCCTGTCAAATGTTACACTGGGTAAAAGCAGGCCTGAAGTTGCACGGGTCAGAGTTCACTTTTAAAATTTAAATAAAGTATATGATGCATTTGATCACAAAGGAATAGTGGACCTTCATTACTGTCATTCAGCAGTTCATTTACAGATATGTTGATACAAAGCAGTCGACTTTGGGCCTGTGGTGCAAAGCCATACATGAAGGATAACATGTGACAACATCATCTCAGTGTAAAGGTCCACTTACTTTGTCCTCTGGAGCTGTCACCAGGATATTAAACTAACAAAAAGCAAACAAGCAAACTTTATTGTGATACCAACATCAGCTGATAATATCAGGCAACAGGTATCAGCGGGTGTGTAGTAGGCTGTGACTCCCCCTAAGGATCAATGAACTTACTGACAAAATACTATCAGGATAGAGTTAGAGTAAAGTTTACATATATGACACGTGCTGTATGAGATTCAGCATTATTTTTTAATTACTGGATTCAGTGTTTGATTTTTCTGATTGCTGATAAATAAACACATCAAACAATGAGCTCCTTTGGCAGTGTAACAAGCAACTAACGTTAGCAAATAGGCTACATGTAGTGGCGTTAGAGTAGAATATTTCCCTCTGGAATGTTACGGAGTTGAAGTATAATATCCATAAAATGGAGAGAAAAGTACAAATACTTCCAAACATCTTTCAATAACAGTGTTCACACACTCCAGAAAAAACAAAACAGTAAATAAACAGACACAATCTATTAAGAACAGCAACCACACCCATATAATATAATATAATATAATATAACATAACATAACATAATATAAAATAATATATACTGACATAGCAGATACATGAACTAAAGCAGGGCAGCCCAAAGACGGTCAGTCAGTAGCAGTCATGTCCCTCCAGTGAACAATTATTTAAGAAAAGATATATGTATGGAAGCTAATGGAGAGAGACAAATGATACTTTTGAGCCTGTTTGAATTAAAAGATCACTTTTCAACTCGAGAAAGTCTCACCTTTTCACCAACTGATATCAGACTGTATTGGCTAGATAGATAGATAGATAGATAGATAGATAGATAGATGTGTAACTTTATTAATCCCCGAGGGGAAATTAGGTCATCATCGAAGCAGGTACATTCGAGTACAAAAGCAATCAAAATGTAAGGGCAAATATAGAAACAAAGTACTGTATACAATAAAATGCATAAGCAGTTACAAAATAAGATGAAATACTGAGGTAAATAAAGTAAAGCGCCAAAAAATAGAGAGCTACAGGTCCAAAAACTCCAGCAACACCTGAAGTACACAGAACAACTTCGTGAGACCACGTGTTTCAATCATATACGTATGTATATGTATACTGTACATTTAGCTACATTGTTACAATATTGAAATTCTCATATTACAACTTTAATTAGGCAGGTGGGCTATCAAATGAGAGGCATGTGTGTGCGTCCACGTTCTCACCTTTTTTTTTTTGCCCGTATGCAACTCATAGAATGCCACCATAAATCACAACTTCGTAGAGGCTCGCTATATCATTCAGAAAGCACTGCACAGGGAATCATTTACTGTGCTTTCCTTTCTTGTTTATTTGTCCGAAACAGCCAACAGTGTGTATCACTTCTTACTTAACTATTAGTAAATCATAATTTTAAGAGTCTCGGGCATGTAATGTCTACTCATATTCTTATCTTTCGCCTCCCTCCAACCCTCCCAGATCCCCGATTCTTCTCACTATCTTCCTTTTCTCCCAGTGTATGGGACTACTTTATGCATGATTAACTGATATGGATGAATATCAAAATATGAAGCTCTAACCAAGTTGTGTAAACTAATTGATCATGTTTCTACAATGCCAGTTATGCTGGTAAACAGTTCTAAAAAACAAAACAAAAACACAGTTCTAAGAGCACAATAAAAACAGCACAAGTTGACCCAACAAAATCTGATTTATTTACATAAATGTATATAAAATCCTTCCCTGGAAGAAGAGATCCTGTATCTGTATAACTCTTCTCACCTGTATCTGGAAAACTATTGATTAAAAAAAACAAAAAACTTTAATAATTATTTTATATTATCATAGTAGCTAATTTTGTGTTGAGAAATACTAATGTTGCATTCTTTATCATTAAAACATTAAAAATATAAAGAAACAATGGTGTGAGTTTCTTTGATTGATGGGAATCTACACTGCAACAGCCTATCATGGCCTTACTGAAAAGAAAGTTACGTTGAATGTATGGATGAGTTTTTTTCGGCTTACTGTTTAATCTCTAGGCTACGGGGCTGCTTCGTGCCATTACGCAGCACAGTTTTCTTTTCATTGCGCACCTTGTTATGAAACTGTTGTCACTTTTCGAGCTGCCTCAGTCTACAATCCGAGGATATGGACTTGTTCACTGCGATGACACTTGTGAACAGCGCTTCTGTGTATCGCACTGTGAGATCTCTGCGCCCCTCCAGCCACGGCCACCGAGGCTGTGCCGGTGACCGACCCCGATCCAAGCAAGAGAAGACGCACGCTTAACATGAACCTCCGCGGATTTGCAGTCAAAGAAACAGTTGGTCAGCCACAAAGTGACATAGACGAAAAGACTGAGTTAAAGAGATTCTTTTACAGTGTTATCGATGCTGTGCACGGAGAGATGGATGCGCGTTTTGGAGAGCGCAGTAGCTCATTGGCGCACCGTCTGCTTTGACCCCAGCTTGCTTCTGTAAAGTACCCCACTCGCAAGTTTGAGTCCGAGTGGAAGGATGCGTTGATGAGGAAGTTCAGCTCGAAAAAAAAAAGCCGCCTCCCGCTGTACTGACAGGAGGGACAAGACTCGATAGAGGACAAAGTCAAAGTCTCTGTGCATGCGTGTGTGCCAAGTGGCATTATATATCTCTCTTTGACTGCTTTAAAATGCAATGTTTGAGAGATGCTTCTGGTGTTATGTCTAATATGTTGTATAGCGTTTTATGGATATTTATAACATTTCTTCTATTTAATCTATTGCTTTAAATTATGAGGACTTATGTCTTGGCTATACCTGGTCATATTGTTGCGGTTGGTTATGTTTAAAGTGATGATTACGTGCTGCGCCAATAGAGAATAGGATTATTGAAAATATAGGTCCTGTAGATTTATAATAATTGTGCCCTCCCATACATTTCAAATGCCTGGGACATGTTCCCCCCGTCCCCCCCGGGATATGTACTCATGTATGTGTGTGTGTGTGTGTGTGTGTGTGCAGACTGACGGGGTGTGGGACTTGCTCGGACATGCCCCAAAGTTTCCCCCTCGTCCATAAACCAGGGCTCGTGTGCGCACTTCCGGGGACGCAGAGCTGACGGACGGTGTGTCTCCACAGCAGCGAGGCTGCAGATCAGCAGGTGAGCTGCTCATTACTTTCTTCATTTTACCTGAAGTTTGCACGTGCTGGTCATGTTGCAGGCTGCACTGATGCAAAAACACTGAGCACGAGTTCTTGAAGTTCTCAATGAACACCAATTAATCACTTAAAGGACTTGTTGGCATTTAGATTGCATCAGAGCTCCCGGCAGCACAGCAGCTCATTAAGGCCGCGCACGCTTCTCCTGTTGTGATGGATCACTGTGTCAAAACTGTGTTTCTGTTGGACAATAATGGACAACAATGAGTAAATGGCGCCCCTGTGTGGAGTAATTAGTCTAGATTGTTTCTGTTAGGAAAACAGAATAGAATAAAACTTAATTGCCCAGCTGAGGCAGAAAAATATGAACACAAACTAAAGATAAGAACACCAACAGGACAAACATCACGCAGACACTGCACCATGTCACCTCCAGGGCTCCGTAGAAGAGCGCGTTGCAAGTCATTTTTATTTAATTTAAAAAACATTTTCTTAAGTCTTTGTTACTGACCACACTTCCCTCAGTGACCTTGTTGTTACATAAGGCCACTTTTGGAGGACGGCAGTGTTAAACAGCTTTACAAAGGTTTCTGATTAATTCACAGCTGTGTGACTATAGAATCACCTGTAAAGCGTGTTTATTATTAAGGTTGTAGTTGACAGTGGTGTTGAACTGCATCTGATTAAAAAGGAGTTTCTAATATTTTGGACGCCTCATTTATAGACATGAGAGGGCAGTATGAGAAACACCTGCCCACATAATGTGCTGCACCACTTCAAAACCACCCGGCATGGCCTCAGTAATAAACATCAAGTAGAATTATTATTAATTTATTCAATTATATTAAAACATAATTATTATTAAATGACTAAAAGAGGCTGTGTGGGACTTTTGCATTGGACCTGACGCTGGTTGTTATGTCAGCAGAAGCATCCACGAGCTTATGAAGGCAACTGAGAGAGACGGAGAAGGTGTTATTTTTAATGTCATTGACTATCTGCTCACATATGGCCAATACAAAAGAGATGAACACATGTTAGTTGCTAAAAGCACCTTTAATGCTCATGTTGTGCCAGAAAACAAGGTTTCACCAGTAGAGAGGGCTCAAGTAAGTGATTCAAATGAATTTGAGATTTATTAGTTGTATCAGATTTTAACCATTTATTTTATAACATTCTTCTTCGTAGTGTCGTTTACCAAAGGTGTGTCAGCTGGAGGGTTGGAAGTTGGAACTACAGGCTGCAATACTTTATTTAACATTGAACCAAAAAAACCCAAAACAGGTGTATCTAGGTGGCTGGTATCTATGGGTGAGGACTGTTTATGCAAACTGTAGATCTAATGATCTCATGATGGGCTGGATTCACTGGTGATACAAGTGATACTGGGCTGTGGACTGTGATATCTGGGTGAGGCGTGATTGTATAAAAGCTGAGTATGCAACTTTTGTCTCCCCCTTGTGGCGGTGAGGTTTCTCTGCCGTAAACTCTACGTCGCTGCTGTAAAATCTCTTCTGGAGGATATAGGCTTGATGAATTAATAGTTTGAATATAAAAGACTTTTATTTGTCCATTCTCCAGCCTCAAGATGAAAAATCCAAAGCTTTGTAAAAGTGGGATTCCTGGCAGAGCTGTTGTATTGGATTGCATTACAATGTACAGATGTATCTAACGAAGTGTCCAGTGAGTGTTTGTTAGTTTTCACTGCTGTCGCTTTGGTTGTTTATAGGTTAGTTTGTTGGTTTGTCAGCAGGATTACACGAAAACTACTGAACAGATTACCACCAAACGTCTCAGCCCAGAATAGAACTCATTAACATTTAATCTGGATTAAATGGATGGATCCTGGAAATGGTGTGTGTGACAGGGCGTTTTTCAACAGTTTCATAAATTCTTCTCCGGGAATAATACAGACGTGGATGTGTAAGACTCAGCGCAGCAGTTTGTCTCTGAGCAGACCAGCCAGTAGGTGCCAGTGTTGGAGCGCTTTTCAGTCTTTCAGGACGTTATGAAAATATGATTCCTAAATTCATTCCAGTATGGTTAAAATGATTTTTAGGAACAAAATGATATTCTCTGTAGTTCATGTAAAGTTAATTTAAGGGTTGCATGTTGTGTTTTTACAGTCTGCTGTGTAATTATTTGAGTTTCACAAGTTTAAGACACATAGCAGCACCATTGTTCCTCTTATCAAGTCTGCAGCCATGAAAATAAATACCGCACTGGCTCGCATTTAATTTTTCCACTGAGATAAATGATTTGATAGCATATAATACAGAAGCCCGTGTACTGCAGCCCTTCTCTGTCTGTGTGTTGGAGATCTAAGGTAAAATAGCCACTTGGCAAGGAAGCTCTCCATCTAATTTGTCATTGGAAGCCTCTCTGTCTCCTGGTGTGTGTGTGTGTGTGTGTGTGTGTGTGTGTGTGTGCATGCTTTCACTTGTGTGTAAGAAGATACAGTGGAAACTTGACAATACCCTCTTCCATCTCAGTTGTCACTGGTATTCCAGCCAAGTGGAAGAAAAGCGCCTCCACACAGAGGAAATATATATTATATGACAATATGCACATCCTGCAAGAATTCATTAATCATGTGGTTGCAACTGCCAGTTACTTTCGCTGTCCATTAAAGGTGCACAAGGTAATTTTGGGGAAGAAATTTGAATCATATTTAAAGAGAAAGATCTTCATTGACTGCATTTTTTAAAAATGTTTTTATTTCTAATCAAACGTAATAGAGAAACTCTCCTCATTCTCATGACTGATTAAACTTAAAGGACAACACAATGTCATGCTGTTCTTCATTTACATATTTTATATTTGTATTTATTTTATATTATATTTAACTTTTGATATATGGCGGACCCCGCCACCTTTCTAGCTTCAAACAATGTTCTCAGATCTTATTTTCCTCTTCATTTATAGAAAAAAAAATACATATTTCTCAGTTTGTATTGTTTCCTCATTATTTTTTACTAAATATTTAGATTTCATTGTTTAATTATTTCTCCAAAACTACATCGTGCCACATAAACTAATCTGTTGATAGTTGTTTGGCCTTTAAAATGTTAAAAGAAAAAAGTCAGTGAGTGTTTCCTTAAGCGCAAATCACCTTGTCAAATGTCTTGTTGTGGGCACAATCCAAATATATTCAGTTTGCTGTCATATAGGAGAGAGAATAGAAAGAGACACCAGGAAATATTTTCATTTAAGAAGCTGGAATCAATTTTGACATTTTTTTCCTTTATAAATGCGCTTAAACCAATTAATTGATAATCAAAATAGTTGTCTAGTTTTAGGTGTCTAACTAGTGGACAACTGATTGAATAGTTATTCCAAACATCTATATTTGGAGTGAACTGTCACATGCTTGAGGGTGACTTGTCAGTTTGCGTTACGCCACAGTGATGTCAGCCACAGAAAAAAGGGGAAGGAAACGAGCCCAACAGGAAAAACTGGTCGAGTCGCTCTGTTCACCATTACACAAGACAAAGTCGGCAGACTTCATTAGTTTCGCGAGATCAGTCTGTGTTCCTGACCTATGCATCCCCTTCTGCCGTCTCATATACTGCGTCTTGGCTCTTGAAACGGCACAGCGCTGTTTGTTTTCTGTACTTCAACTTGAATACCAGCACCCTGCCCTCTGCAAGGAGTGTTCAAGGTTCAGGAAGATAACGAGAGGTGAGTGGCTGACGCATAGCCCGTGTTATGTTACCAGAGGCTCATATCAGATTACGGTAGACAGCAGGTTGGGTGAAACTGCAGCTGTATTCAGATCGCCGTGGCTCGAACAAACCAGGAACTGGGACTAACAAAGGAGTTTCACAGAGGCTAAAGACGCTAACCGGGGTCTTCCTGTTGTTTTCAGAGGAGCGTTACCATGGGGGAGAAGACACAACACCGCCTGCTGCTTCTGCTGTGTTTGTCAGGGCTCGTTCACTGCTCTGCTGGCATGGTGTTTTGGACAGCCGTGGTGGAAATAAGCTATGCGAAGAATGACAACGAGACTGTGGACAAATACTGTGAGTGTGGGGTGTACGGTCGTAACTCTCCGCTGGCCAAAGCCTCCGGTATTGTTACTCTTCCCAAGGGAGACCCTAAAGGCTGTGGCCCAGATCCCGTGTACAACCGCAACTCCAGCTCGCCGGCTTGGATAGCCCTGGTGAAAAGAGGCAACTGCACCTTCAGTGAGAAGATCAACGCTGCTAAAAGTCAGGGGGCATCTGGCGTGGTGGTGTACAATGTGGATGGCAGTGGCAACAGCACCACTCACATGTCACACTCAGATGCACTTGAAATTGTGGCTATCATGATCGGGAACACTCAGGGAATGGAGATATTCAAGCTGGTGAAGAATGGGACCGATGTTCACATGCATATTGACATGGGCAGCCCTCACGGACCCTGGATGGACACCTACTGGCTTTACTTCCTGTCCATCGCCTTCTTCATCGTGACAGCAGCCTCCATCACCTACTTTGTGTTTATCTCGGCAAACCGTCTCTACAACCTGGGCGTACACAGGCGCGCTGAGAAGAGGCTGAAATCGGAGGCGAAGAAGGCGATCAAGCGCCTACAAGTGCGCACGCTCAAGAGAGGGGACGAGGAAACCGCCTCCGAATCCCACATGTGTGCCGTGTGTATCGAATCCTACAAGGCAGGCGAGGTGGTGACGGTGCTGACATGTGACCACATCTTCCACAAAGCCTGCATCGAGCCCTGGCTGCTGGAGAGGAGGACCTGCCCCATGTGTAAGTGCGACATCCTGAAAGCCCTGGGGGTCGACGAGGAGACGAAGGAGACCCTTTCTGCCGAGTCGCCACCAGATGCCACTGTGATCACAGTGACAGGAGAGCCCGTTTATGAAGTCCCACTGACTGACACAGCGGGCCCTGACCCAGAGAGACATCAGCATCTCTATGACAACAGGGCCTTCGAGGGCGAGTCGGAGGCTGTGAGAGGATGAACAACAGCAGCAGCAGCAGAAACAAAACAGCACCAAACCACGACACACTTAAATCCCCCGTTTGAGATATTTATCTGGGATACATTTCCAGCACGGTGGAATCAGACTTGATCTTGATTTTCAAATGCAGGGATGCTGAAAGAAATCTTAATGGACCAAATGTGTAATTAGCTGGGATGTCTGTGCATTTTTCTCACTGTTTGTCTTGTTGCAAGCGTGTGTTCATAAAGTTAGCTTTCAGGTGCTTTAGCATAGATTCTGTAAACTGAGCGGTCACGCAGCGCTGCCAGTGTCAAATTGCTGTTTTGCATAGTAAACACAGCAGCTCGTCACCGGCTAAAGAGGAAGTGCAGCAGAGCATTTGACTGTACGTCTGAAATCGGGGCCAAATTTTCTCCCACTTGAAACGTGTAAGCTTGTCTTTTAAATTCACAGCGGAATTTATTTCCTCTAATTCAGTTAATTTGAACAACATGGCCTTCTGTCTTCTCTTTTTAAACAAAAACTTTGTTTTGGCGTCGTTGCTGTCAGGTCGTCCAGCTGGTAACGCAAACACACCCTTATGAACACACCCTTGACTGGTAATGCAGGATGACACACATTGCACCTTGATGAGTGTATAACACCACCTGAGGGGCCGTGACTCTCCAAACATGGTCTGAACATGTTTACCGCAAATCCCTTTATAATTTGAGAGCCCTCAAGAAATAGAAAGTCCCGTAGTTGTGTGGCAGCACAACGGATGTCATGTGAGAAATGTTATGTGTGTTGGATACGGGGAAATCATGTTAATGTGTACGTTTCTTTTGAACTATATAAATGTTGAGAGTTTTATTGATCATGAAGTTCAATCTGTTGATATCGAGGTAATACTGTGTATAAAAAGTTCTTCTCTAAACAGCTGATTTTTATGTACAAAAACAAATTAGTCATTCTTGAATAGGTCTTCCAGGTTCCTTTTAAATTATTTATCATGGAGTTTATTCAGTCCTACCTCTGAACTCTCTCATGGGTAGATTTTTGAACATGTCTAAGGTTCTTGCAATCCAGAGATGAAGTGTGTCCCTCTGTGACTGATAAAGCTAATGAATTGCTCGGTTTCTTTGTTCGCTGCTGGGGATACGCTGCTGATTATGGTACCTAATATATATTTTTCTATGTTGAATCATTTTCACAACTGTTGAACAGATTCCAGGAGTCTTTAATTGTTCTGTAAAAATGAATGTAACTTTCTGTATTGAATCACATTGATGCTTATTAGAAAGCAATAAATCCCTCAAAATGAGGCCAAACGTTATGAGAATAGTGCTTTTAAGAATGGCGTTTCTGTACGTGTGTGCGTGCGTTTGTGTGTGTGTGTGTGTGTGTGTGTGTGTGTGTGTGTGTGTGTCCACATCAGAGGAGTCTGTGTGTGGTTAAGTAGTGTCTCATTTTCAGAGTTATAGTCTCGTTCCCGGTGACTGTCGGGGATGCGCAAGACTGTAATTACCTCTGCACAGTTTGGAGCCGATCTGCACACACCTTGAGCCTGAGCTGAATAATCATCGTATCAAGCAAGTAGAAGGGCCTGACCGAGCAAGTAGAGATATGCAGCTGTACGCAGAATGGAATGGAAAGTTTTTATCATCCTTCCAATGTGTTTTAAAGGGGTCATCACAGTAGGTGTTTTACTGCGAGGCTGTTACATGTCTCTGAGTCATTCTGGACTTCAGTCTTGTATGATTACAAACAGCTGATACGGCGGAAAATGTTCGTCTTCTGTACTGTTGTGATCCACATGCCATTATTGTCTTGTAGCTTCTTAGAATGAAGCCCACGTGTGACCGTACAGCGCAGATCATGGCCAGAGGGATTCTTCTTTTGGGACTGCGAAGGAAAAAGCTCAATCAGAAATGATGATCATTACTTAGTGTAGTAGTCGCGCTCTAGAGCTTATTTCACGTGTTTTTACTTTAATTTTTTATTTTAATTTCTGTGTCTAGGGGCCTCCCCTTCCATTTATCCGGGCGTTTAATATCTATAAACGTGTATGATGTTGTTACTGCCACATGAGACTAGAGCCCGACTGATACTTGATGTTTGGAGTTGATGATTTCTTGTGACTAAGAGACTGGAGGCAAACTATTTTAAAACTTACAGTGAACTTAATTCTCTAAAACTACATCAGTGCTCTGAAACAATAAACTTTTCTGGGAATTGAAAAATGTCGTATTACCCACGCATGACGTATTACCCACGCATCGTATCAGGTCAGAATACTTGACGTGATACTTGAATTTGTCATCCTGTCTGAGCGTTCAAGAAGTATTTTTGAGGAAGTTTCAAAACATGGAGATACCGCAAGATTATTTCAAGGCCACACCGCCCGGCCCTGCCCACGTGTGACCCCCCCAGCATGGATTATAGCGTCAGTCATGAGTCATGAGTGAGCATCTCGACCAATCCGTAACCTCACTCCTGGGATTGTTTGATTTCAACCAAATCGCCAGAATCAATGTTGGCAATGTGCACTTCTGCAAACCAAACCAGGGATTTGCTGAACCTGCTTTTGTTTCTCATGTTTAGTTTTTAATTTCAGGTTGCGTCAACGCTGTGCTTCAGTCTGAGGCACAAAAACTACCATAAACACGGTTTTGAGTTGTCTCGCCATCACCTTAAAAATATCCAGCCCACTCTGTCAGTAGTCTGTCACTTGGCTGCCGTGACTTCTCACCCAGCTGTAATGTCGCCAACTCCCCCCCCTTCACTTCCCATCATATAAGCCAAGCCAAGCTGCATATAAATGCACTGTCACCGTTATATGACACCTGTTGTAGAATCGTTGATATGAAATGTATGATGCATTTTTCATTTTATTCTGGTAGGCTGAACTGTACATTTAAAGGGTTTTTAGAGGCCTGATGAGGTGAAAGTATCCAAAAGTTCACACAAAACAAGCAAAAACAGAAAATGACACACATAATTTATGTAAGAGAAAGTTTGATATAGTATATATGTCTCCAGGATGGGACTGAAAGAACTTATCTCACATGCACTATGGTTTACATATTCATGCTCAAGTGATATACTTTAGATTTTGAATAACGTCTGCTGCGGCTATCCCTAACTTATCTTAGTACAAGGCCTCTTTATGGTTAGAGGCTACATACTCGTGCTCGGTAATCTATCCTTGCTGCGATGGTCCCTCAATGCTTTTGTTAATGATCATTTTTTTCTTTTGTTTTAACATATTGACCAAAAGTCTCAAAAGTTGCCCAAGGAGGTCCGAGTGATTTATCACAGCTGCGTGAGAGCAAGCTTTTCAAAACTCTGTGTGAGAGTGTTTGACTTGGGGAAGGAGGAATGTGCTGTGTCATGGGGAGGGGAAATGTGAAAGGTGTAAAGACTGAAGCAGGTGAACAATCAGAGCAGAAGCTATAAAAATAGAGCTCAAGTCCAGAGCCACAGAGAGGGAGCCCAGTCTCTCCTCTCATGGTATTCCCTCTCTCCTCGCAGGGCAGTGTGCACTGGATTTCAGGCCGGGGCTGTGGGCTTCATAGGTTAGACGGTTATAGTGGTATCACAGCGAGACAGAGAATCAATACTGAACTAACTGGCCGAGCTGGAAACAACAGGCAGGCCCCGTGTTCGAGGCACGCTCTGCTCAGCGGTGGCACTCTTCTGATTTATTGCAGTTGTTAAAGAGAAAATTGAGTCAGAAGGTTTTCATTTAATGGCATACTAGTGTGCGGCTGTACTCTAATACTGCACTTGACCTTCGGTTCCAGATAGGAATCAAACAGTGGCATTAACCAGTGTAGTGACCACAGAGCTTATCTGCTCCTGCACAGCCTGAGAGCACGATAGATCACATGTGTTATGTGCCAACGAATAAACCTGAAATCTTAAGACTTTAATAATGATTAAAAAGACTAAAAAGCTTGGCTGTGTTTAAATATACAAGAGGACACGGCTTTATTTTCAGGCTTCAGGCTCAAACGGTCTCAGTTTGTTCCTGTGAAATGTTTATGATGGCCCTGCAGCTCCACCTGCTGGAGGAAGTCCCACCTCGCACTGAAATTGAATTCAGGCCAGCAAAAGTAAAACCAGTGTTGTAAAAGTACCCAAAAGTCATTCTTGAGTCATTCATGATAGAATATTACTTAGGCAGAAGTGAAACTCTACTGAAGTGAAAAGAACTGAAGAAGCTGATCTTAAATGTACCAAAAGCACAAATGAAAATGAATCATACATATATGTACATGTATGTACTCTGTATGTGCATACTATGAGCCAACTGATTATTATTCAGCATGTTTTTATTTGTATAAATCTCATTGCTGAATAATGAATTAATTTAAACATGTGCCACTTTGGCTTAGCTGCAGCATGTAAACTGCAAAATAGCCAGTAACTGCAGTTATTGAATACATTAAGTACAGTATTTGCCTCTGAAATGTATTTGAGTCGATGAAAAAATGTACCAGAATAAAAAGATATTCAAGCAAAGTACAAGTACTTCCAAACTGTACTGAAGTAGCCTGCAGTACTTGAGTAAATGCAAGTTAACCACTGTGTGACATCACTGAAGGCTTTATACTACCTTTTTTTTCCACCTATGCAGCGTTTCTCCCCGAGACCTGTGCACACGCTTTAATCTGAATATTCCCCTTAACGACAGTACTTGAGTAAATGTACTTAGTTGCATTCAATCACGGGGTGAAACTGGTCACAAGCCAGTCCCATTCTTTCATTTTTGGTCTTCAGGTACCTGGGCAATTTCTTGCTTGAGTGGAAAGTACAGAGTAATAAATCCCACCATAATGAAATTTAGTACTTCACTGGCTGTACACTTTAATGGCCCCGCTGAAGTTTTATCTGTCTGTCTGCGTGTCCGTCTGTCTGTGCAGCTTCAGCAGAGCGCAGGAAAGTCTTTCTAATTAAATTACAGTAGTTGCTCCTGTCTCAGGCTCTGTTGTTCCAGACTGTCTCAGTAATTATCTTAATGAAGGAGAGAAATTTGATTACAAAAGTGCAGCAAGAAACAAATGAATCCATTTAGTCTCTAAGTACGATATAAAACATGTTTTTCCTCTCGTACTGCTCACGTTGACTATTAGACCGAACGCTCTGGTGGGTATGTTTAATCCCACTCCTCATCCTGAGAGTCTCACTGGCTCAGAAGTGATGAAGTGCAAATATTGAGAATACTAGTCACATCTCCTCTTTCTCCCAGCAGGGTGTGAGCCTCATGGAGACTCTTATCTGAAAATATGGGTTGATTTGTGGCTGATGGCACTTCTGCTTCATATCTTGCTCTGTAGTTTCAGTGCTTAACTGTTTGCTGCAGGTGTTCTCTAATCAGGAAACTTATTCTTCATGTTCTGCACGTATTTTTGATAATGTGACACCTCCCCCACAGCAGCAGCAGTGTTTGTCCAGGTGAGGGTCTCAGCTCGATGCTGTCACCCCTTCCTTCCTCTTGTTTGTCCCTCTGGCAGATCAGATAGCGCTGAGTGCACAGCACAAAGCAGCTCTCATCCTGTCGTCATTGTCGCTGCTGCTTCGTCCCGTCCTGTCCTTTGACACGTTCACCCTCCTCTGCTCTCCTCTTCCTGCTGACAGGCAGCAAAAAGGGCCGAGGCAGGCCGAGGGAGGATGTCAGGGGAATAAACGCCTGTTCCCTGCCGACTCACTGGCAGGGAAGGGAAGTGATGCTACACATTTATCTGTGTGTCCCACACAATGCTTCAAAATACTGTACTACAGGTAACTGAACTGGGCCTTTTGTGCATTCTGAGTGCTGAATCGGGGTTGGTTTAGCTGCCAAAGGGGCTGCAGTGAACTAAAGTCTGCCATCTACTGGAGAAATGTTAATATAAGATGAGACAAGATGGTCCTTACTGACCCCCGTAGAGGAGATTCAGGATTACAGTTTTTCTCGATTGCTAAGACACATTTCTTGAAAGCTTCTCTCCTTTTCTCTAAACTGTGAACACAAACCCCAATTTTCAAGCTACATTCACAAAACCTCAGACTCTTCTTGCAAAACCGAACTTTCACCTCAAAACAGTTCAATCTGTGCCCAGAACTGAACTTTGTTGTCAAATCGTGCCCCAAGTCAATCAAAATTAAAAACACTACTGAGCAGTCACTAAACACTACATAGAAAAATAGAAAACACAATGCTCAGGACATGAAGCTGAATGCATGTTGCAAAACAAAAAACCTGTTCATTTAGCACTTGTACAAAAAGACAAAAAAACAGAAATCTTGAGCATTTACATGTAGCACTTGTACAAAACAAACAGAAATCGTATGCATTTGCCACTTGTGTACAGTAAGCCAATGTAAAAAATAAAGTACAAAAATATACACATAAGTGCATTACTCAGCCACAGCATCATGTCTCCGTACTGTGTCAGGCCACAGAACCTCATCCACATCACATGCTACATTTTGCCTGGCCAGGCAAAAAAACCTGCTCTGATGCTCTGATTTCATCAGATATTACTGTTCTTTGTCTTCGCTGACCACCTTGACCACCTCGACCACCTCGACCACCTCGACCTCCTCGACCTCCTCTCACACGAACTCTTCCTCTCAGATTTCTATCCATTGTAGTGCCTCACAAACCAGTGCTCTCTGAACTGGCTTTATATATTCCCTCACATCATTAGCCACAAGTGTGATCAATTTTGAGTTGTTGTGTTCAAGTGGTGACAACAGTGCTTTAACTGTGTTTGACTTTTGCCACCTGTGCTCACCATTATGCAGCACAGGTGAATCACAATGAAAATGTGTTGGGAAGTTGTGTCTAAACAGGTGAAAAGTGCTCATGGTTTTGCCAATAGAGTGATTGATTCAATCAGTGGGCTCAGGCAACAGAGAAATTGGTTCAGACAACAGGGTTTAGTGTTTTAGCAATTGAGAAAAACTGTAATACAGCCTTTTGTCGACTAGTTTGATGGCTTGATATTTGTGCATATTTTCGTGTATGCTGGTGGAGGTGAGGTCATTACTTTCTCATAATTGGTCAAAGAGTTGGAGCAGAAACTAAAAGTCGGTGAAGCAACTCACTTTTTAAGTAGAGGTCGACCAATACGACTTTTTCAGGGCTGATACCAATTATTAGAATAAAAAAACCTACAATTTTACTTAAGCATTGTTCTTAAATTAAATTAATTTTAATTAATTTTGTGGCACTTTAGTATTTCCATTTTCTGCTACATTTTATTTCCTCTCCACTACATTTATTTGATAACTTTAGTTACTAGTTACTTTGCAGACTCAATCAGAGCCAAAGTAGCACATTTTTAAATGAGTTCATTTTATCTGCCAGAAAAATAACTATCGATTATTAGAATAGGCTGAATATCGGTGTATCCCTAGTGTTGAGAAAAGAAGAACCCGCACTCTGATACACACCTGCGTCTTAGTGAGTTGGATTTGCAAATATCTCATTAAAAAAACTAAAAACATACAAGGAGCAATCATTTGTTGGTTCCAGCTTTTTAAATGTGAAGATTTGCCAGGATCACTTTGTAAAGCTGCTGTTGGTACAAACAGCTCGTTTGAAAATGATCACATTCTGTTTTTTAGCCTTGCAGACAGCGTCCTTGCTGCCTTTTCCCACATCCTGCTGTGTGGTGCGGGACACATTTGGTATTCTCTTCTGCTGGTGCAGATTCCAAACATTCCCAAGGTTTGTGCATGTAATTACCTCAATCCTACCCCAATCTATCTATCATCTATTGCACACACACACACACACACACACACACACACACACACACACACACACACACACACACACATCAGAGGGAGAGGCAGAGAACCAGAGAAACAGAAAGATAAAAAAGAGATGCTCTATGTGCCTCAGGAGAAACCCACCTTTAAAGCAGAAAAGGTCTGAGAAACATGTCTGCATTGACAATCAGCCTCTGTCTCTCCGGCTGAAGTGATGTCTCAGCGCTGAGCCTGCACCTGTCTGGGACCGGCCCGTACTTATCAAACCAATTTACTCAGTGTGAATCCGGCCTGTACGAATCCTGTGTGGTTTTCCCGTCGATACCCCCTATTTGTATATACTTCATGGAAATGATTTGTCAGCAGTCCTCAGTCTCGATGATTGAGCTGTGTACCACCTCGCGCTGGAAAAATGTCCTCTTGTCTCGCTCTGAATGCTGATGGCCCGAGGCAAGGTTTCAACCAAAGTTTCCTCGCAGAAGAAAGTGCCACTCAGCGCACCCTGACAACACGAATCAATGATCAAGCTGCTTTTCATCAACTCCTGACATTTTCTCTGATTCCGTTCATGTGTGTCTCACTTCAGGCTCACTTTCCAGAAATGTCATTTGTTTGTGAAAGTGGCCAAGTGTTTATGTGCGTGTGTGCGATTGTGTGTGTGTGTGTGTGTGCCACGCGCTTTCCAGGCAGTCCATCCATCCACTCTGATTAACTCCTCGTGTGTCCTGTTGCCTGCGGCGATTAATTAATGACCCATTTGCTTAATTGCAGGAGCTGGCAGGACAAAGAGAGAAGCAGGGGAGGCGTCACCTGGGGGAGCGGAGGGGGAGACGTTTGTGTTTGGATTTGGACATAAGGGTACGGTGGCCCATAGGGGACTAGACCAACATGACAGTGTAAACCTGAAAACTAATTTCACAGTACAAACAAAACAAAGTTATGAAGAGATTTACGCTGGACGCCATGTTATGTTTTCCTTTGGTTATTGTTTTGCATTTTGAAACAAGTCCTCAGCTTCTTCAGTTGTTCAGGAGAATGCTGCAAACACTATTTTGCTGAGAAGCTTCAGAACTGTGTTGAGGTCTGCACGTGACTTTCGACAGGCATGGGGGTGAGCAGATAAGAACTGAATTTTCATTTCTGGGTGAACTGTTCCTTTCACAGAGGGAGCAGTTTTTTTGTTGAGAAAATCGCAGTAGAAAGATTTACTGTGCACCAGTCGGTCCAGGGCGTTCACTGCTGTGCACCTGCTTGTCTTCTCCTGCCAGCGCGGTGTTTTGCAGTCCTGTTGTGCGTGTGTGTGTCCCTCCATTGGGAGTGCGGGTTTATGTGCCATTGTAAAGCGACACAACAGAAGCTTCAGCTTCTTTGCTGCCTCGTCCTGGGTCATTGTGCTGAATGCGCTCTCCTGAACGCAGCACACATTGTCAACAGTCACCCGTTCGCTCTGACCATCTGTCGCAGGCCTGCCTGGGCTTCCCTACACAGTTTGTCCACAAGCTGTGGCTGCCATTTGGTTTTGTAATAAAAGTCACTCAAAGGTTTGTCCTCATTTCTGTACACCACGGGTCAGTGCTCGGACACGGCTCAACTTCGCCAGCCTTTTTTAAGAGATAGAGATGAAAATTAGAGTAGATTTATTGCAGTTAAAGGGTTTTAGATCGTTTAGTATGAGAGATCTGCCAGCGTTCATTTCTTTACTGCTCTCAGGTTTCACTTCCCCTTCTCCTTGTCTGATGAACGATATAATTCAGCATATAGCAGCTTGACATCACACAACATGTCTGACTTTACAAACAATCCGCTTCTTCTGAATCAGGCTCCGGTGTGAGACACCTCTCTGTCTGTTTAACAGTTCATCCATACACTCTGTGTATTCTCTGTCTGCCATGTGTTTCAGTCTCTGCATTTATATTCATGCCAAGTGCCCATGCCAGGCTGGGTTATGTCTGCTGGGTTACGTTACAGCAGATGCTTTCATATTGTGAAATCATATATAAGTCGATGGGAAAAGGAAAGAGAAGGGAGTAGATGATACAGTAATGGGGGAGAAGTGGAAGTGGACTGCAGGGCGGGTTGAATCCAGAGGACGCAGAAGGCATTTGAAGTGTTTGGAAACACAAATCAAACAGTTTCTGGAGAGGCCTGTGTGCATTGTATCACAGAGATACGCCTGATTTGAGTGTATACGTCAGTGGGGTTATTGTGTGTGCATTAGGTTTTATTGAGTTGCAGATCATTTGTATCACCACAACTGTACGTGTTTTGCATTTTCTGTGTTTGTTGCAAACCAGCTGGTCTGCATTCACTCATTTTCCAAAAAAAACATCATAGAAAGCCAATCAATTCGAAAGCTAAATCCCTGTTTTTTGCCTCCACCGTGGCGATGGGTGTGGCCGGAGGCACCGTAAACACAATATCAATATCATGTATCTTAAGAACATTTTGAGAGCTTTAAGGATGAACTGATTAGATTTAGGTGGTAACCACTGTAACCTAACAAACACAATTGTGGCCATTACTCAACAATTCATATCACTTTTGAGACAAATTTCACACAAATGTCAAGTAATGTCACCTTATAGCCAAAAGGTCAAAGGTCAACTTCACTGTCAATCATAATCTGGACATTCAGAACATTCAGTTTGCTTTACAGAGACAAAAGACACGAGACTCGAAAGTTAAAGACTTGACTTGTCTTGAGACCAGCACACCGCGAGGACTTGTCTGTGTTCATTTTGTGTTATCAGTTTAGTTAAATATTCGTTTTAAAGTGAAGGAATATACATTTTTTTGTACATTGAGCAGACGCGTTGGTCCAAAGCGACTTACAGTAATTCATACATACATACTCTGATAGTGGTGGCCGCCATGCAAGGTGCCGACCAGCTCAACAGGAGCAGTTTGGGGTTCAGTATCTTGCCCAAGGACACTTCAGCATGCAGACCAGGGGAATTGAACCAGAGACCTTCCAATAACAAGAAGCTGGCTCTACCCCTGAGGCACAGCCGCCCACAATGTTTGTGTGATTCATAAAGAAAGCAAGAAATAAATGTGGATTTACAGTTATTAGTTTTTTGTGTGATTACTTTTCTTTCACTAAATATCAGTATCATACAAATTCAATTTATAATCATACTTTTTGATCAGTTAAATACATTGGCTGGTGATATCATAATGTTTTCTCCCTTTTATAAAGACCAGACACTGCAGGTTGATTTTCTTAAGAAAAAAACGACTTGGGCCTCGTCTGAAACGCAGAACAAAAGACTCGAGCCAGGTGTCTGCTTATTATCGTTCTGTGCTTTGCTCCACCTTCATATCTTGTTTATGGAAACAACATTATCGTCACGTTGGTTCCTTGTGACCTTTACATTTATATGGTGCAGTTACACGGAAATCAGATAAGAAGCAGGCGGCAAACTTCAGTCTGAGATAAGAACATGATTGCATAATTGTAGGAGGGACTTCTTGTCTTTTTGTTTCCTGTAAACGGTTGCAGAGAAAGGCACTGTGAACAACGCCAAACAGCTGTCAATTATTTTACATTTTAATGTAAAATAGTAGCTTGTGAGTTTGCTCATCACAGGGTGTGTAATGTGTATTTAAACACTACCATCAGTGAGCACCGGTACACCTACATACTGCAACTTCATTTTATCCAGCATCTGTCCTGAAGGGACACTTGACACTTCTTTTGTACACTAATATCACAATGGCAGGAGCAGTGGGGGTGTTTCTGGGCTGGCAGAGGGACCTTGGCCTGTTCTAGTATCTTTAGCTGCCCTCCGATTGGCCGGTTGCATGTGCGTATACAAACCCTCACAAATTAAATTTACAAGCATGTAACGATTGAGTTGTTGTTCCGTGGTTTATAATAGCTTTGTCCTCTTTGCGTGTTATTTAACTAAATGTTCAGACAGTTTATAACTCTTGGTTCTTGCTGGCAAATGCTCACAGTGTATTTCTTTTGTAAGAGAAGACAAAAGGTGTTGTTGTTGCTCGAGGAGAATAGACGGCTTTGTCTTGACTTTCTATATGTGCAGGCATGAGTTACATCCCAGTGAAGCTCCCTTTGTCCAGAGGATAGCTGGTCTGTGGTTGAGCTGAGGCCTGAGTGGGGGAGGGGACGTGGAGCCAGAGTTTGGAAACAGATACGAGTCCCTGGCTCCAGGTAGGGTCATCCAGAACACCATGTGACGTTGAGTAAACAAAAGAGGATCTTGGCCTGAGGCTGGAAGAAGATTGTTACGCCGATGAGACAGAAAGAGGGAAGCACTTGACAAAGTTTGTTTGTGTTCAGCTTCTCCAAACCGCAGCCGGGGCTCTTTGTGAGAGTGTCCTGTGTGGTCTAGACTGAGCTGGGATTTGTGGTTTAGATGAGGTTAGGACACCACCAGGGGAATATCATGGAAGTCGGAGCTTCGTGTCAGAAATGGTGGCACCATTTTTTGATAAGAAACTCTCATAATTGGTTTATATGTTATAACTAAAGCATTAATGAATGGTTGATGATTATTGGTCTTATAATTAATTAGATAGATGGATGACTTTCTTTCTGGAAAATGCTGGAGAGCATCTGGACGGCAATCTATTTATTGGCAACAAATTAACATTTACAGCTGCAGACTTGATGAATTGGGGCCAAAAACCTTTTATTAATGACTTATTAGGGTATATAACTCCAGACGTGATGGCTTGTTAGAAAATGAGAAACCAAATATCAGTGGGTTCTTAATAAATGGACTTTGGCCCAGGTGCTTTGCAGCCCCTTTTCCATATGGTGGAAGTGGTCCAACAATTGATCAGCGGTGGGGCTGCAAAAAAAGACTGATATATTGTCGGAATCACAATATGGCCACGTGCAAGATCCAAATCATAAAGCTGCAATTTCTCGATAAAGATAAAATGCGTGACAAAACAGAATGACATGTTTGTTTGGTACAGACACATCAGTCACACAGTCAAAACGAATATCGTGATGCAAAAATGATAATTCTTGCCAGTCGTGAATCATATCAATTTGTTATAAAGTTTGGTTTCTCAGATCTGTCCCTAGTATGCCATTTTTCCAAACAAATCAATAAAAGATCTCTGATGAAATAATCCAAATATCTCTGACTCCATTGTCTGGTGCAGACAGGATAAGTGTCTGGAAGTGCGGCTGCAGGCTATCTGTAGGCTCTTTGGAGGCAAACCAGATGCGTGCACAGCCCAGTCGCCAGGATACAATGTTAGCACTTAACATTTCTGCAAACACAGATACGTCCAAGGTTGACACCAAATACGGCACGTCACATTTGGTACATTTGCTACATAAAACATGTCTTTTTTTTAAGGAGACCTGGAGATACGTATGTCCAGCCGTTTTTGTAGCGACCGCAACAATCTTCATCTGTGATCTTGGCGACCAACACAGGTATTTTAAGCCAAACCATGACGATCTCCTAACTCTAACCAAGTTGTTGCCTTAGCATAACAGGACAAATGCACAGCGTTGTGACAGGAGAGAAATTTAGCCTGAACAATATGTTGCAACATGAAGAAAGTTCAGGTTTAACTTCATGTGTGGTTTTGCAGAAACGTCCACATGATTCACAAATCATTAGTTATGAACAGTTAGTTTCAGCGTTTCTACTTGTTATCCATGTTATCTTTGTAGAGAGTGTAACTGGGTCGGTTTGGACTTTTTGCACAACATGAACAAAGATAAAACACCCACACTCACACAGTTTCCTCCCTCTCTTGATCCTCCTTGTAAATAAATGTAATTTACAGCCACAGAGCAGAGCGGTCCCTCAGAGTTCAGGCACGGCGAGCTCAGCTAAATCAACCCCGACTGCAACAACAGCTCCAACAGCAGGCCGGTCGTCGAGGAACTGCTCGGAATACATGATCAATGAGAGGGGGAGCGACGGGGAGAGAGCAGGAGAGATGGCAAAACCGAGGGGGAGGGATACACTTCCCACCTACTTGCACGAACACTCACACACACACACACACACACACACACACACACAC
>CAEMYA010000003.1:776766-810572 GCA_903131615.1 Diplodus sargus | reverse complement strand
CACACACACACACACACACACACACACACACACACACACTCTCGCTGTTCTGACTCTTATCTGTAGCCTGAGGGAGTCAGGTCGAGTCGGAGAGGTCCCCCACACAGAAATAGTCGCCACGGCTCTCCACGCCTCTTGATTACTACTTTAGATCTCAGCAGGTGAAGGACAATATTGTTCAGGCATTGTACAGGAAACCTCGCTCCTGCACCACAGACGAACCTCACATTTGCATATCGTTTCTTGCCTCCTGAGTTCACACCCCTCTATCTCTCGGCACTGAAATCCCCCAGGACAATATACGGGGGTTCATTATGCATCTTTCGGTGTGGAAACCTTTTCCTGAGGGATTTATATGCGTTGATTGGCTTTAATTATGTGTGTGGGTGTGTATGTGTGTGTGTGTGCGTGTATGCACCTCACATCAAATGAGCCAATGTTTGCGACTGGCCATGTGAAGTGATGTGTGACACTGGTAACTGCAGGCTATGATGGGATATTTTCCTTGTGAGTGACTGGGCCAACACGTCATTCCCTCTCCGGGCTTTTATTTCTTTTTGCCCTTCGTCTGTGTGTGCGTGTGATGTATCATGTGTGTTTGTATGAGTGTGCGTGACTTCCTTGTGTGTGCGCGCTCCTGTGTGTGTGTGTGGAGGGTTAAGAAATGGGCCTGTCAGAAGTGAATGATCAGACTAATCAGGTGGAACACAGCAGACAGCAGGATTAAGACACACTGGAGAGAGAAAGCCCAAATATAGCCAGGGTCAACACACATTGCACGCTAGGGGAGAGTGTGTGTGTGTGTGTGTGTGTGTGTGTGTGTGTGTGTGTGTGTGTGTGTGTGCTTGTACTGTAGAGACAGTCTTGTGATGTCTCATGATAGGCCTTGTATTTTTCTATCTAATTGCTTTACAGTGTTATGACATGAAAGTCTCAGAAAATCCATCATCAACATCACCAAACCTTCATTTTTCCTTGAGAGTAGTCTTGTCAGGTAGCGTTTAAAGTTTCTCTCTCTCTCTCACTCACACACACACACACACGCGCACACACACACTTCAACAAATCTACAGCATTTCCTCTGACATCCAGTTTTACAACGAACGAGCAGCTCTCTGGAAGACAAACCCTTTTACCAGCAGGCCTTAATGGCATTAACTGCTAAGCGGAATGAGTTGTCCCGGAATAGAGCTCGACACATTGTTTACCTCCTATAACAATCACCCCATTTAACATAAATGAACCTTACAAGCCTAAATGGATGGATCATCCTCAGTGGAGACACCAGCTTGTGTTTATCTCCTCCATCTCTCCATTTAGTTATCCAATCGCTGATAAAAGTACATTCGCGCACTCATTTGCTCTGACAAATATTGATGTTGCTTCGCTTTGTGATGCGTCGGGATGAAAAACAATCATCAATATTAATGGCCACTCTGTTTGGAGATAATGCTCACATTCATTATCATCCATTAATGTTTGTTTACCTAATTTGATTGGACTATAACCTCCACAAAGGCATATCGTGTATTCTGCAGCGTCGTCGCTTACGTGAGGAGTCCTGAAATTGTGGAAGCATAATCGAATTGAAAGTCAAATCCACCCTGTGAAAGTTTGGTCACATTAGGCGTTATTTCCAATCAGCGGCCTGCTACAGAGATGCTCGTGACACCGCCAGGGCAAACCTTCATCATATTTCACATCATGTTGTTATCACTCACCTCATTACACTTCCAATCAAACTAGCACAGCATTGCCAAACGGTGTGAATCCAATTTTTCTCTCTTTTCCCCTTTTTCCCCCTGATGATTATGTATTTTTTTGCCTCTCTTGTCTCCATCGCTCCCTCGTTTCTCCTCTCTGTGCTGTCTCTACAGAGCTGCTCTAATTAAACACGGGGTCGGTGGTGGTACAGAGTCTTCCAGCCGAGCAGAGGAGAAAGGCTCTAATTCCAGCTCTCAGGATGGAACTCTGACATACAATGGCCCTGCCGTTCTCTCTGCCCCCCATAGATTCCCAACTGAAAGCCCTCTCCTCAGGCAGCTTTTTAATAGGCCTCCCCTCACCACGCACTTCCAGCTACACACATATAAACACACATGCATAAGCACACGCGTGCACCTATGCGACACACACACACACACACACACACACACACACAAGCCATTGGCCCCCTGCGTGTGTGTCGCTTGTGCTGCAGCTCACACTGCTTTGGGCTTTTTGAAGTGCTCCTAAGGCCAGACGACAGCCTTTTTACTTTTCACATCATGCAGGGGCGCAAGCGCTAAGCTAAGGCTACGGCTCTGACCGGCCACTATTGTAAGAGCAGCACTCAAGGGCGGACTGCCGAGGACTAAAGGTTTTGTCCATTTTTCTCAACAGGATGTTGATTTTAAAAGCACTTCAGACAAGAAGACTTAGCATGATTGTAAAAACAGGTACTTTCGAGTGAATACCCTGGTTGCTCTGCGCCGGGTTCAGGTCTGTCATTTCTGAAATAAAAGGAAGTCTGAAAACTGAAGTTCACTTTGTATTCATTCCAATTTGACTGGTGTGTAGTTTGGGTGGCTTTCAGTTGTATGGAGTTGTGGGTTTTCTTTTTTCACAAAAAACATTTTACAAAAAAGATAATGGTTTTGGATTTCCCATTCAGAAGAAAATGGCAACGCTCCATTTTTTATTATCAACAAAAACAACAGATTTTGCAATCACTAAAGGGTATTTGTGTGTAGCCAAAGCCTGATACAGTTTATTCTGTTATTGTTCATAATGTATAAAAACACAGAGTCACACAAACACACTGTCTGACAAGTTTCTTCATTGCCATGAGCTTGAGTATTTATTTTGGGTAAATCCCACTGTAAATACTCACCAGTGCACCAAAAGTGTACAGATCTGAAAATAGTCCTGCACAAATGCACATTTTATTTTTTTAAAAACAAATCTGTATGTGCACAGTCTGGGTTAGGGGGAGCTCGATCAAAACAAAAGACGTAAGTAGTACGGATAGTACGGTGTTCTCATCATTGTTTGACTGGTAGTTACCAGTGCCAATGAAAAATCAATCTACTCCGACAGAAATGTTAATCGACAATGTTTTAAAGTTTTAAGTCTTGTGCACTTCTTTCCTCACTCTCTGACTCGATCTTTGATAGTTAAAGCGAAACACGACCATAGAGATCCACCGAACAAGCAGCTTCTTACGACCCATATTTATGTTTCTTGTTAAACAGCGACCTCCAGTGGCCGTAGTAATTATAACGGCAGCAACGGAGGTAATCAGGTGAAGTGCCTGTAGAAGAAAGAGTGACAAAGTCTGCACTGGGAAGAGAATGGGATGGATGGCCAGGTGAAATAAACGCAGGACTTTCACCCAGGAGAGTTTGAAACTAAAAGTCAAGGGCAATTTATTTGACCTTCTCAATGTAGATAAGCTGCGTGAAGTGACACGTGACAAGTGACAATAATAATCAAACCCAGACCACAATGCACCTAACCAAGTGTACCGAGTGTACGGCAAACGTCTCGCAGAATACCGCAGAAGTGTTGAGTGATGGACTTTTCTACGAGATTTGTTCACAATAAAATAACTGAATAACTTCTTACACTTTACAATAACTTCTATAGGGTGAGCTGTAGAATATGATTTTCCTTAGGTATATTTAGAGGCGGCTGAAGGCTTCTTTTAGGTTATGTGTGGGTATGTGCTGTCGGGGATGGGGGTGGTGCTAAGCTGTATCCTGTGAGTCCAGGGTATTGGATCGTTGTTGATGTGTTTTTGCCCTGAATGATAATTCTGCCTGTTGGAAAGACTAAGGCTTGTTGTGCAACATCTTGGCACTCGGCTCTTTCCTCCTTTCCGTGCCATCTTCTCCCCTCCGTCACTCTCTGTCCTCGCTCCTCTTTCTCCTTCCAGCTACCCTCCTTCCAGCCTTCGCTCGCTCTGAGAGACTGGAGATGCGCCTTAACAACACAAAGAGACAGTGTTCAATCAGGATGGGAAGAGTCAGAGAGGTCTGCTCAGCGTGAAGCCCATTACGTATCGATCTGGACTCTGTGCAAGGCAGCGAGGGCACGTTTATGTTTGTATCAATATGGATGAAATAGAGGGAAACAACAGGAGAAAGTTGTTGCTCCGTATTGGCCCCGGCGTGCTGAGCTCATTTCTCAATAATAAACAGGGTTGGTTAAGGGGACGGCTGTGAAGTAGAGGCAGAAAATTGTGCAGCTGATACAGCGGCTTGCTTGAGAAATCTCTCAGTGCTGATGTGTGTAGACCATAAGCCCATTGATCTGGAGGGAGAATTAATTTGCTCTGGCACTAATGCAGGAGGGAGCTAACTTCATGTTGTTAGCCAACGTCAGATCCAAGCTATGTTCAATTAAACCCGGTAACAAAGGCAGAGTGCTGCACTTACAGCTGCCCCGTATAATCTGATCCATGGGACACAGTTACATTTGAGTCCTCTTGTAATTCCCGTGGCCTGTCTTCACGCAGGTTTGTGCTCTGATCAGTAATCTTTTTCTTTTTTTTTGTAATTTCGATCTGAGCAGCAACTAAAATGACTCTTTGTTATGTGAAGAATTATTACTGCACATGGCGTAAGATGGTGATAATTGTTACAGCATCCTGCTCGTTCAGCTGCAGTATTTGCCTGAGGGTAGGTCTACATCACAGGCTGTTTCTCTGAGTGTTTGTATATATTTGTGCATCTGGGGCTTTCCCATGCTCGGGGTATTGCAGGTGATGAGGGCCCGTCAGCTGTGATGTGTACGATCTCGCCACCCCCTCGGGCCAATGGGTGTGTGTGTCGGGGTGTGTCTCAGAGTGAGTGTCTGGGAAGATGTGATTTCCCGATGACAAAGCGCCGTAATAGCAGGCTTGGCTATAGTCATAAAGCAATTGGGATAATCCATTGGTTTACCAACAAAGCTCCCAGAACACCCACACTGTGAAAGGCCTGAGTCAAGCTTCAGAGGGGGGGTGGATCAAGAGAGTGGAAAGAAACAGAGAAGAAAGGAGAAATAAAGTTGTTTATTTCCACCTAGACAAAGCAGGTTGAGGGCTGTGTCGCTGTTAAACGTGGAGATAAAACCTAACCTGAGCATGTGACGCCTTCACAACAAGAGTTCCACTCTGTCAGGTGTTTACAGTCTCAGTCAGTGAATGCTCGCTTGATAGGCTTGCTGCAGCCTGCCCCAAAGAACAGAAGCTCCTTCTACAGGACACACATTTACTCACGCACACACACACACACACACACACACACACACACACACACACACACACACACACACACACACACAGCTGGGTGAGCAGATGAAATCTGACAGATAAGTACCTTTACTTGCAGGTGCTGGAGCATGGACTGTGCATCTTAAAGAACCACATTGGACAGATATTCATCTCACTCTCTCCGCTCGCTCTTAACACTGTTCTCTATCTGTGTCAGCTGACTCTCTGTCAGACAGGCCCGTATCGCCACGCTGATGTTATGCATGGTAAAACTGACTGACATAAATCTAGATTCAATACTGTGTCACATGCCAAAGATGGTTGTAGCCCCTGTGTGACAGGAGAACTCCATACTCTGCAGTTATTTGGTCACATAGTGCTGCCTACACCAAGTTTAGGGTAAAAACTCACACGTTTATTTTATTTTAAAAGACATGCGCTGCTCAAAATTGGATTGGGATATTTAGTGTTTCACTTGATTGTTTATTCACTGAAATATCTGAATTTTTATTTCGTGTTATGTGAATATTTTTAGCCCCCAAAAATAATGTGACCCGTTTCATCTGACATTTATTGCAAATCTGTGCACATACGGACCCATATCACAACACCCCTAGGTAATACTGAGCAGTGTGGTGAAAGGCTGTGTGTGGTATCGACAAAGGTATCAGTGATGTCACAGTGTGCAGGCTGCCAGGAATGATCAGTTGTTTATCTTGGCAAAAGTTTGAGCAAAAATCTTTGGTGTCACTGTTATGTTACATTATGTTACCTTTACTTCAAACTCACTGTGATTTCCTTCTTTGCTGTTTAATGGGTCCTGGTTTAGTCAGCAGACAAATTGCATGTTTGGTGAAAGTAGTGGTCAAATTATGTTTTTGGTCAAATTCACTCTTTCTCCCCTAAAGTTGTCACAGGTAATGCCACGTGAGCAAACGACAGTGGAGGCCTTACATTACACATTTTGCCGTTCCTGCTTTATGAAGGATTGTCTTGTCCTCACCTCGAAAATAAAGACATCTGGTGCTCACTTTTCGTCCACAATTTGCTGTCCTTTACATTTGCTGTTCGTCGACCCCCTGCACCGCCCTGCTGGCTCACTCTGGACACAGATGTCACCTTGTCTTTTTATACAGTACAGTAAAGTGGGATAACAGTGCACCAGTCCCACCTTGAACAAACTGTTAGGACCAACATACAGAGTGCCAATGTATGTAACTGGCACAGCCGTTATACCCAGTACAGTCTGGTTTTATTGAGTGAAACCTTGGTAGTATTCAAAATGAGTGTGGAGACGTTTATGTACTGTAGCTGACTAAACCTCTTGACTTTAGCGTTATCATGAACAGTTTAGCTTAATTGCAAACATCTTAGTTAGAGACTCTAGTTAGAGCTTGCCGTTGTTTCCAGGCGGATCTTAGCTAAGAATGCTGTCAACATATAGAGTGATAGCTCTTAAGCTGACAAATCCACTTTATATTAATAATTATTTACTACAATGTCATGTCTTGCCACAGACCTGTTCACGGGCCAGACTGTTCGGAGATTCCGAGGTCCTGTGATGCTTCTTTGCTTTTGCGTGAGTAACGTTCATCTTAAAAGACCAAAAACTTGTGATCGCATCCAACCTGATAAATCTTGATTTTGTTATCCAGTTGCCATTTACTTGAAATATAAAAAAATATGCCCTGGCGGGCTTGATGGTGTCTGCAAATGCTGGAGAAGAAAAAAAACAGTGAGAAAAACTGAATGGAAAAAATATTATTCTCATAGTGCACAGTGTGCTAAGAAACAGAGCAGCTGTGTCTCAGCTGCACAGGAATTAGGGGGGGAAAATTATGAGTAACACTGATGATTTTTTTTTGTTTTTTGTTTCAGTAATGTCTGGACTGGATGTAATACATTGCCTTTGCGGTAACAACATAATTATTTCCGTACGCAGCCCATTCAGTATTCCTCCTTAATAATAATGTCTGGCGATAAAACACAGGTGGCAGTGCAGATGCAGGCATTAAAAAGAGGTTGTCATGTCATTTATGGAGGTTATCTTTGTAACACAGCAGCCATTCACTGCAGGGATATCTCAGCAGCCATTACATAATGTACCAATGAGTTCAATTGTCTGCAGCCGAGTTCTCTCCCTCCTGCCATCTCTCTCGCTGTCGCTGTCTGCGGTGTCAATGCTCTTGATTGGCTGAAACTCAGTAAGGGAGAGCTGCGAAAAGTCCCTGTATGTGCTTTATTCTCTCATTAAGAGGCTTTGTTTGTGGTTTATTCACAATCCAGAAGTCTGTGTCTACTCATGAAGGCATAGGAAATACGAGTCCCGCTCTGTCTGCACTCCCATTCCCCAGATTTCATCAATCTCTCCTTCTTTCTTGCTTCGGCTCGCCTGCCTTTTAAGTCACTTTTCAAAGCAATATGTGCCATTAACCAGCTGTCGGCAGTACGGGTTCTTGCAGCATGGATTAGACTTTGATGGCTTTTCTCGACTCTCGAGTCCGTACTGCACAAATGTCAGAACTTTTTTTCCAATCCAGCTTGGAGAAATTTCAGCTTCTGCCCTGTCATTTAAGTCTGCTTTCGAATGAAGCATTACCCGAACACTGTCAGATTTTAATGCATCAGCGAGAGAGCACATGTACTTGTGAAAGCCCACAAAGAAAGCCTCTAAGCACCTTTCCACGACTGAGGCTTGTAAATGTAATTGCTGCTTTCACCTCCAGGCTTTTAGGAAAAGCGGACAGGAAGGAGTACAGATGGATGATTTTTGGTTTAATCACCGACTTAAATTTCTAAAGAGATGCCGCATAGAAAGCCAGAGAGCAGAGAAATGGACCAGATCGCACTCTGTGTCTTCGTATGTGATCTGTATGTGTATCTGTATTTTCTGTGTGCGTGTGTTGCCGTTTCAGTGAACATTTTAATCTGCTCTTCCAATTCAAGCAATTTACTTTCATCTTCCTGCATCTAGAAGAGTGACCTTGCTGTGTTCCACTTAGAGTTAACGAAGAGATGCGTGTTTTTTTAGCATCTGCTTTCTGTGTCGTTTGTGAGGTGGAGTAAACACACACACACATACACACACACACACACTCCCATGTGCGCAGACACACACAGACAAGTCTGCATGACAACAAACGCATGCTTTTTGTCCGTCGGCGCTGGTAATGAGACTAAGTGTGGCCAGGCGGAGGGACAAGTGAATGAAAGGGATACAGAATCACTAGCTGTGTTTGATTTGCCTCCACTAATTCAAAGAGACCATCTGATAAATTGAGAGGATGGGATGTACATCAGAATAGCAAGAGGCGCCTCTTTGTTGTTCCCCATTCCCAAGCAAATCACACCCCAACCCCCCGTTAGAACACCCAGAGGGGAGAATGTTTCCCTTGTGTGTGTCTGTGCATGTGTGTGTGTGTGAGAGAGAAAGACGGAGCCGGGTTGCTAGGAGGTGCGAGTTTTCAGGAGGTCCTGCTGAAAGCAAATGAAGGAGCACTTGTGTCAACATTCTGACGGCAGCGATGAGCCACAAAGCCTCCAGGCCAAACAGCCAAAGGGCTGCATAACCTCCCTGCGAAAAAAGCAGGAGCCGCTCTCTCAGAGCCCTCCTGCACTTCTTCTTTGTGTGCAGATCAGTGAGATGAAATCCCCTTTTTTCTTTCAATCTCGAGGTTTGACTCTGAAGTTTTTTCCTGGTCGATGACTCGAGCTTGTGCAGGATGTAAGGACTCAAAATGTTGATTATAAATGATGGTCAGAAGTCGTTTGTTCTGTTTTTTACCACTCTGTGCCGGCGTAGGCGTGGCCGGCAGTGAGTTCTCAGGTTTTCCGTCCCATGGACGAACTGATTAGATTTTGGGGGTCAAAAGGTCAAAGATCAAAGTCACTGAGTCATATGATAATCACAGAATTACACAAATATCTAATGAAATAAATATTTGACGTGACGACATTGCTACATCCAAAATGTCAAAGGTCAGCTTCACTGTGACAGTGGAAATGTTCTGTGTATTATTCAAAGCCGTAGCTCAGGAACAGCAGCTTGACTGGTGTGTGAAAGCAAGGCTAGATGATAACACGATGTCGTGGACGTTTTTGCTTTGTGTGACAGTAAACATGAAGAGGCACACAGGAAGTGCGGGGGAGAGAAAGGAAGGATGACACGCAACAAAGGGCTCCGGACAGATTCAAACCAGCGACGTCGCTGTCATGTGGTGTGTGATTTCAGACCACAAAGCCACCGTGACATCAACGATTTGGAACACCTCGGACGTCTGCATTCCTGTTGTCACTTTTTAGAATCTATTTTTCTTCCTGTTTCTGTTTCTGTGTGAACTTTATGATCAGACGTTCGGTTCAGTGATTGTATAAGCACTTTGTTTACAGACGTACAGAGTGAGCAGTGAGACTGTTTTCCATTCCGCAAATCGGAAACACATAAAAGTGATCTTAATCCGACCATCGCTCCTATATTCTTTGTTGTTGGCGGCTAATCTTATCACAGGCCTATCTGTGCGTAACACCATGCATTGGATGTTTACGCTGCACGCATCTAAATGCACGCATGTGCTGGTGTGTGAGCATTCCTCCACAGCTCATTGGTGGCTCAGATCTTGTGCCTTGAGCAGCAGTTAGTCCAGATGTTTGGTGTCCACAGGAACATACTACTTTGGAAGCTTTCCCACATGCTATCTGGTGTGGTTGACTCTGCACTGGCCCCAAACTTCAAAACAACCCAGCTCTAAAAATAGTCTGAAGCCCTTCTGCCGACTCTTAAAGTCTGTCATAGTCAGCTCACAGAGCTCCGCATGGACACATAAATTACCCCCATCCAAGTCATCCTGTAAGTACCAAATACATCTCATGGCTCTTAGGCTGGATTTACAAGACACTAAGCATCTGATTTAACAGTTTGCAGCTCCCCATCGTGCTCTCTTGCACCGCAAACACATGACATAATGATCTGATTTATAAAACCCACCCAGGCTGAATGTCGCGACTTAAAAACCCCCCGGAGACTACTCTTTCTGTGCAGTAATGTTTTATTTCAACTATACATGCCGTGTTAAAAAAATCAACAAAAAATATCATGAAACAAAGACCATCATTATTATTTACACATTCACAGTACAACTTTACAACATTATCTACACGCTCAAATACTCTGGAGATCATATATACACAGCTGGCCTTGCATCGCCATGTTGCACAGTATTTTAAATCAAAATGACATGACAAAATGCGGTTCATCTGCACGTACACCGAGCTCAGACTGAAATATAAAGGCTTCAATTTAGATTGCAACAGAAAGACCCCGTTCATATTGCAATGTACAAGGCAGTTGAGCAGTGTATGTTGAGTGTATGTCTGTGATGTCGTCAGTGTGCATGTGTGGAGTAGAAAAGAGAGCCCAAACACTGGTTAGATGACAGGCAGAAAGTCTTTACATACAATCATCACTTGTAAACAAAATGTGGCTTTGGGCTGAACGGGCAGCTGACACTCGGATAGGATTGCAGATGTCACCCAAATAACGAATCCAGTCGTCCCTACTGGCCAATAGAAACAAATCCTGCCACTGCAATCCTGGGGAATTTGAGATTCTGCACGACCGCCGCCCATGCCAAGAGACGGCTTTCACATGAACACTGTGTTAATACATTGGCTGTGGGCAGGATGCGCTGCGTTGAGCTGACTGCTCCACAGTACAAGGTCTAACCACCCTACATCCCACTGTCAAGAAAATACATTCACTGCATGGCACCTCTACGTGGTGGATTAACACCGCTCTTTTCAACACCGGCAGTAAAGGAGAAATTGATTTATACCCCAAATTCTATGTTTTTTGACTGTCCTTTTGTACAACCAGCATTCGCGAGTGGAATGCTTGTCAAAAAAATGATCTTCCACATCACTTCAGTTTGGATTAAGTAGTGATTTTCCAACACATCCTGCTGTTTTTCAAATTGCTTGTATAAAAATGATTTATTCACTATATGACAATAACATACAGAGGACCAATTGACTTTGCCAATATTATATACTGTAGTATTTTTGTGAATAAGGCACACAATGCACAGATTCAGGTTCACTTGCCTAAAAATATGTATACTCCTTATTTATAATATTTAAGTATATACAGGATCTTGTCATTCCCAGCATGACTCATTTGGACACATTGGTAAAATGTTGTGTTGATTGTACACTGGCCACTCGCAGGGAAGCTGCACAGGGAACACGGGCTGCAGAACCAGCACGGCAGGTGATGACAGAGGTGTTACATCCATGTATTGTTCTAGGGTCAGTTTTAATATACTTTTTTAATAGGATTAATGCAGAGGAAAGTTGTAGTGTTCATTTGTTAGGGGACACACAGGTTTAACAGAACAGAAGTGCCCTGAAATGTGGAATTCGTACACGCGGGCTAAACCATTGGTGTTGCTTTAGTTTCATATGGTAAATTCTTTTAAATAACACAGTAAAACATGATAAAGGCAAATTACTTTGTTCAAAATTCACTTACAGAATGAGATGAGAAATGTTTTTTTTTTTCTTAATACCGTTGCTACATAAAGAAAGAAGTCTCTTGAACCACCTATAAATTCTTACAAAGGGGCAGTAGAGGTTAGGGGAGGTTTCAGTCTTGGAGAGAAGCGTTTGTTCACGTCTATTTTACCAGTGCGTTTGGTAGCTGAAAACTGTAATTCTTGGCTTCTGTCTGCAGTATAACACACACACACACACACACACTCACTCACTCACTCACTCACTCACTCACTCACTCACTCACACACACACACAAGCAGATGTGCACACCCATATGAAGGGCGATCCAAATCTGGTAGAGAAAAAAAAATCAAAAAATCAAAGACCTATGTCTAAAACCAATAGCAGCAAATGTATTGTCTGAAATTTCCCAGTGAGTTACAGAGTCCCTGGTCCTGTATGCACCCAGCATGACCAGCCTAACCTAATGACCAGAAACACTACAGTGATACACAAAATGTGTTTTTGGATCTGTTCAGATGGATCCAACAAGAGCAGAGAAGAGATAATATTAAGATGAGAGACAGTGACTCAGGTCTTAAGGTGCATCCTCTGGCATGTGGCACCACTCTTGATGGGTTTGTGTTTGTGCACAGCCTTTACACAAACCTGCTTTCCAATCAACCAACACACACACACACCCACACACTCATCTGCACTCTTTTTCTTTGTTCGCCTGCTGTTTGATTCAGCTGTTTGCGCTTATATGTATTTTAAGCAACACGCACACTATGATTTTTGAGTATCCTCTCCTCTGCCCCCAGCCATCTTACTAACAAAGGCATGGCCTACCTCTCCTCTTTGTTCAGTTCACATTAGTGGGAAGACAGTGCTCAAGGGCAGTGACAAATGAGACCCATTCTTCAAGTATTCCACTGTTTTTAACCTGGTGCCACATGCACCTACACCGTGGTGGTCCCAGCTGGCGTCCTAAACCACGTACCTAACATGGGAATGGGCGACACCCAAGCCCAGATACAATGGGGAGCAGCGGGTTCACCACTGTCCACTGTTCATATCCTGCGGTTACCATGACAAGGGAGCGAGAAGGATACATAAGGGAGCGATAAAGCTCCAAGGAGTATCTTTGGCCACATGTGTGATTTTCCCTTTTTAGTGTGAGTGAATGTGCATATCATTTAAAGGGGGAACACACCTCAAGTCGATACACAAACACACAATAGGCCCTACCCCATCCATAGCCCGCCCCCCAAGCCCTCAGGGCTCAAAGCTTTACAGTCGAGGCCAAGAGCTCACTCTTGTGTCCATGCTCCTTCAATAACTGTACTTATTGACCACTCGCATCTGTGGAGTCTGTGGTGAAAACCCGTTGGGTTTAGGGGGCACATCTGGCTTTAGCGATGGGGTCCGTTTAAGCCCTGTGCGAGGGAGTGAGCCATGCGAACTGTAGCTGCTCTGTCGGGATACAGAGGATGGGTGGGCTGAGTGCATTCCTGCCCCCATTACTCCGCCATGGGAGTCAAGTCTGGAGGGGGGTGTTGGGGGCATGTAACCCCCTCTGTTCATACTGTGTTGGCGAGACACAGACACCCCCATGGTTACCCCATTTGGTGAGGTGGATAAGGACTGCCTGTGAGAGGCACTCCGGTGGAGTTGATACCCCCCTCTTTGCCTCTCCAGGGTGCCCCCCATGCTCAGGCTGCCCGTTGGTGTGGTGGGAGTGCTAGGCATGGGCACATCAACCCTCTTGGTGGGGCTGTGCCTGGGCAAGGAGGAGGAGGGAGAGTAGAGGGAAGCCTCACGGCTGGGCACCCTGGGGGGCAATTCAGTCAGTTCCTCCATAGGCTCCAGTGTGAGGTGTTGCCTTGGGCGGGGCCCTGGTCCCTCTTGAAGAATGGCCTTGGGGTTGGCCACAGAGTCATTGAGGTGTTTTAAAAGGTCATTAAGGGTATTTCTGGCATCCACAGACCGCTTTTGTTCTTTCCTACTTCCCTTTGATTCTGGATTCTTCAGCTTCTTTTCTGATGAGTGTGGCAGTGTATCATCTCCATTGTCATAGCTGGGGTGGTCATGTGTGGCATTGGGCAAGACAACCGCACTAGGGATGTGGGAGTGTCCTAGGGCAAGGTGAGGCTGATGGGAGGTGGGGTTCGTAGGAGCAGTTAGGAACTGGGGACTCTTGGCTGACGAGTTGGACTCCTTACGGGGCCCACTGGCCTTCCCTTGAGCCCTCTCCCACTGGTTTTTGATGGGCTGCAGGCCTTTCTGCTGAAGCACAGGTGTGGACTCCGGTGTTGGCAGGGCAGCCAGCTCAGGGGGCTGACAGCCGTCCCGCAGGATCATGGTCTTGGTATCACCGTTGGGTGTGTTCAGGTCTTTCCCGTTGCTCAGCAGATTAGTGTACAGCTTGGGGGAATCAATGTTGGTTTGGTACTCCTGATGAGAAAATAAATCAAGAGAGTTGGATTATAATAATAATAATAATAATAATAATAATAATAATAATAATAATAATAACAACAACAACAACAACAAAACAACAACAATAATAATAATAATAATAATGATAATAATAATAATAATAATAATAATAATAATAATAATAATAATGCATTTTATTTAAAGGCGCCTTTCAAAGCACTCAAGGACACCGCACATAACAACAACAACAACAGTACAACAAAAATAGGAGACAATTTAGTGCAAATGAGGAAAAATAAATAAATAAGAAGATGCAATTACATGGTGCCAGGAGCTCAGCACAGAATTCAGACTCCATGGTCCTCACCGTACAGGAAGTCAACCGGGCCGGGTTAGGCAGGGTTGAGCTCCAGGGGTGAGAATAGTGCACTGTTTTGCATCTAATTCAATCGCTACTGCAGCACTCAAGCTGACTTTATGGCCTTACCTTTACAGGGCTGTCAAAGAGGCCGTTGAGCTTGACAAAGCTCCCAGTGGAATCGGAGCAGGACGGCGCAGACTCGGCATCCTTGTGTACGTGTCTTGGCTTACGAAGGAATGAATCTCGGTAGCAGAAAACAATCAGACCAGCCAAGAGGGCACCCATGAGGAAAGCAGCGAACACGCAGGTGATGAGGATGTTCATGTGGACCATCTGGTTGGTTTCACCTGCTTGGTTATCCCACACACCTACAAAAACATTGACGCACTGGTTAACCCCCTGGTGAAAAGAGTCAAAGTGCTCAGTGAAGCATCCCACCCCATCCGACTGCAGACATGTGCATGTTTGTGTGTGGACACATTCATGCATGAGTATCTGCTTCTACAACCCCCCCACCCAATACAAGGTGGCCAGTCAACCACAGCCAATTACATAAATATTGTCACATTTCTACTCATCTAAACCCAGATGGAGAAGAGAGATGGTGAAAATTGGCAGAAGCTGTTAGGTACCCACATCCATTTCACCATCTATAAATAGCAGAGCTATGTTAGTTCAGAAGGGTAGACTGAAAGTGTTGCCTTGATCCACGTTCCACGAGAGGCTTTTTGTCATGCGTTTAGCCGGTACCAGAGGGTTAGGAGCGCACTCTTATCTGAGATCGAGAGCCAAATTAATGTTCCGCTCAAGAGATCAGGGAGTTGTTCGAAGGATAGAGAAGCAGTGCTCGCCTTCCAGGTGTTGGGGCAGCGACTGCTCTACTGGAGGTTTGTTAGTAACCACAGACATTGAAAGAGTTAGTCATCCACCGTGCAGCCACAACAGTGATGTGGCAGAGCAGGCCCAGTCAATGATCTACCAGCCAGGGTAAACTATTACTAGAGAGCTTGAGTTAAAAAAAAAAAATCTATACTGGCAGAGAAAGAAGATAAATCCAAACAAAAGGTGTTAAAGAAACAATATGTGAAAAAGGAGTGTAAAGTTTAATGGTCAAAAGACCGAATAAATATTTCAAAAGAAAGAAAGAAGAAAGAACAGAAGATAAGATAACAATGGTAACATTAAAATATAATATGTATAGTAACTTAAATTATGTATGAAAGTGTTTATATGAAAAAAAAGAGTCTAAATGAAAATCTGCCAAGTTATCTACTGTAAAGCGTAAAAAGCTGCCGTTGTGTGCACGTGTGTGTTTGCATATGTGAGTCTATGTGTGGATTCCTATTTGTGTGGCTCGGTGAGTGCTGTTGGCAGCTCTCAGATCAAGCTCAATGCAGCATGCTGGCTGCCTCCCTGCGGGCCTTACCCTCTTGGCCCCCTGGGATAGAGTCTAAAGAATGGGAGGTGGCTGGGTCATCCTGCAGCACAAAGCCTGAGCCGTAGAGCTCTGGACCAGGCCCAGAGCTGGGGCTCTGAGTGGGTATGAGTACTGGGGGGTGTATGGGCCCACTGGGGTGGACAGTGACTGGCGTTGATGAAAACTCCATGTCTGTGGTGACAAACAAATTGTTAACAAACTGTGCAGACGTGGGTAAAGCATACTGTTATCATCCCGGTTAGTAGGCTTGGGCAATGGGTAGTTTTTAAGGTTAGTGACTGAAAGAATAATGAATAAACCACAGTAACGGTTTAACAAAACGTGTTTTTCACATTCACAGACCAATCAAAGTACTTTTTTTCAGACAATTTGGAACAGGAAAAGAGACTGAGGTTCAAAGAGGAGTTGGTACACAACAGTAAGGATGCCAAGGGATGGTGGGTGCATGGGCATGCAAGAAGGGAGGAGGGGTCGAACAGGTATCGATGAGTGAGAAGGAGGAAGTGAGTCTGTGCTGAGAAAGAGCACCGATGTCGCCTGGTGAATCTGTTGTTTGTGACGATGGAAAATGAAGCAGGTGGCATTCAGGTAAGAACAGATGAGTGGTGGCAGTGGTGGAAAGACAGGGTTGGAGATGCTGAACTCAAGGAAAGAAACCATTTGAGTAAAAGATCAAACTAACCAGAGGTAGGGTCGCCAAATGATTTGTAATCTGGCGCTGATGTAGTGCCCAAAAACGCTAAAAGAATTAAAAGAACAAGAAATCAGCATATGGGAATTCAGGAGTAAAAACTAAAAACTAAAATCCCTAAGAGACACTAAGAGTGCAGTTTATTTGGTTTAATGGTAAATACATAAAGCACTCGCTAGCAGTGTCCTCCTCTCACTGGAGTCTCTGGAAGCCCTCTGGTTCTGATCAATACTGAGGTTCAGCCTGGGTCATGTTCAGTCGGTACAAATGAAGGGACAGAAGCTTTAAAGTAAAATCAGTGAAGGCACTTTTTCTGCCGTCAGATATCTGAAGACCTCTACCGTTTGCACCAGCTGAGCATGACCCTTAATTGTACATGTCCATGTTTGTGCCTCACAGGTGGTGTAAGTTACAGGTGGCCATGTACTGTATGCAGATGTGTGTGTTAATACTGCACATAGACTTATGTAGGGGCAAGTTACTGGAGTGGTTACTGGTGTGAGTGTGCAGGCTCATGGTGTGTGTGGAGATGAGTTTGTGTTTCATTTGCGTACGTTTGTGTGTGTGTGTGTGTGTGTGTATCTGTGTGTGCTTGTATATGTCTCAGGATTGATGGCATGGTATGGAGATGAGATTCGTACCTTGACAGTCTCCCAGGTGAGCCGTGTTTCCTGACTCAGTGTCCTGCTCGTACCCAGTCCTAAAGAGCAAAGAAGAGATGGATACAGATTAATCAAAGAGCTAAAATTCAAATTTTCTCACCCAGAGAACTTCACTTATAACATTTAGAGGCGTAGCGATACCTGAACTTTGTTTAATGGTCAACACCGAGTACCAGTCTGATACCAGTGGACGGATATATGCTACTAAGTTACAAAGGTCGCTTGCCGTTAATAAGTGTTGGCTACTAAAATCTGTCAGTTGCATACAGGTATATGGGATGCTGCTGGGAAGTAGCAGGGTCCTGTTTCTGATAAATGAATTATGTGGTATTGGATCAGTGCATCGATAATGATTCCAGCATTTCAGGCGATGTTCAGACTGCAGGCAAATCAGATTTGTTTCTCAAATGAGGTCTGAGAGACGGAGTGTCCGCACCGTAATTTGTAAGTGATCAGATTGGATTTTTGCGTCCAGACATCGTCAACGTATCTTCCTGGGTTGCTGTGGTATAAATGTTGATGCTCTGTGTTTTCTTTTGTACCTTTCAGCTTGTGGCAGCATGAATTCTGCTCATTCTGCCACACTTTAAATTCAATGGGAATGCGCAGAAGTTCCGAACTGAGACACATCTGTTGAAATCTTAGTTGAATTACAATTCAGACCACCTCCAAATACATTTCAGGTGTGTGTGTGTTTTTTTTTCTTCTGCTGTGCAGGTTTACCCTAACCTAAAATCAACAAAAATCAATCTGGATACACCAAAAAATAATGGATTTGTTCTAGCAGTCTAGGCATTTCTGTAGATGCCTACAGGTGTGCGGGACGCTGCTATGTGGTATTGGATTAGTGCTTAGACCTGTTTACCCGCTGACATCGAGTCCAGCATTTTAGGCAGAATCCAAAGCATTCGCGATACTGATATTGGAACATCTCTATCTATATTGCTGCTGAGGCTTGAACTCACAAAAGACCCGGCTGTATCCTCTCACAGGCTCCATGGGGCATCCAGCCACAGTATGGATCCCTTGATGCGATGCAGGACCTGGTTGCCACACAAAAACACAAACACACACACGTCAGACCACTGGGTTAAATGATTCCGGGAGAGAGCACTATAATCATTTGTGACTGATTGAACATTAACTTAAAGTGAGGCTGTTATAGTTTCTTTTATGACATTAACTGAAAAACAAAACAATAAAGTCACAAACCTATGACCGGCTGTACAAAGGACGTTTTAACCCCTGCAGTGCCCACCAGCGCTTCACTTACTTGTGGCAGGAAGAATGCCTTTCGCAGCGACTCAGGGGAATACGGATGACACAGCTTGAAAAGGCGACGTACAGGCTGTGTGCGTCTTTGTCCACGTGCAGCGAGAGGACACGCTTGTCATCCTCGTGGTTAGACAGGCACCTGGGAAAGGGAAGCGAGAAACCTGATCAGAGGTTTATCAGATAAGTCTGTCTTCTGTTTCAGTCTCGGTAGATTTAATCACTTGTTAGGTGGAGAAGTCACATAAAGCCTTTTCTCCCAATTTAACAGGATTTTAACCTCTGACACACGGCGGCGCGTGTGTTCGAATTCACAAATAAGCATATAAAAAAATGTAATGACGCACGCATGAGAAAACAGTCAAGACAAACACTGCCGTCTGTGCCAGGGTTGCTGACTCCTCGGCCTGAAGACAGAACAGGAAGAGAAAAGGAGAACAGAAGCAGACAGAGAGAGGGTGAAAAGTGCATGTGTCCCTACTTTGCCTTGTTGAAGACATCTATCTCCTCCAGAAGCAGGCTGTCATTCAGGGACACAGAGGAGGTCTTAGCCAAAACCTTGAGGACAACCCCTGACTCAGCCCCGATGAACACCACTGTGTAGTTCTTGTGAGGTCCGGCTTCATTGTCCACAGCCAGCGCTGTCAGTCTGTACCTTCACACACAGCAGAGGAGCATATGTTACTCACAGCAGGGGTTCTCCCATTCAAAAGGTCATTCTGAATACATAAATCACTTCAGCTCTTCAGTAACTAAAGGTCAGACTTTTTTTAAACTGGACGTTAATCTCAAGTGCTTTTGCAGTACTTTACTGAGTCGGCTGACTTGCTATTTGTTGTAGAAAACCACTCCTGAACTGGGGTGCAAGAGTTAAAATAACAAAACAAAACACACAGGATAGGTCCAACAGTCTCCCAATAATGACAGGTATTGGCTTATTATATATATATACTGAATTTGTTGCATGTGTGCAGTCAAATGTGCTCTGATATGAAAACTTGCAGGAAAGGTTTGGGGTAATTTATAATTACCTGTCTGAGGCAATAACTGTTCAAAGGGATTTCCAGCACCCGTATGAACCCTGCAAATGCTTTGTCAGACTGTTCAGTCTGGTTCTCTTATTTCCTGATCATATCATAATATTATCTTATTTTGTTCTTTGAGCGCTGCTTGTGATCAGACTGCATTAAATGCTGACGCGATGAAAAAGAAAAAGCATATTTGGAAAAAAAAAAAGAAAAAAGAAAAAGGTTTTGCTAGTCTAGTAAAGTCTAGTATTTAAAATAAACTAAGGTTTTTCATTGGTCTGCATTTACCTGACTCGAGTCTTGGTGAACCACGGCTCGTCCCCGATGGAAGGCACAGCTGTGTCCATGAGGGGGTGCGACTTGATGAACTGCAGGGTATCGTCCGGGAACTCGATGGAGCTCTTCAAGGACGCAGCTGGACCATGACCTGCACAGCACCCGGGTCTGGAATGGAGGGAGCACATGCACAGAGGGCAAAAGGTCAAAGATCGGCCCATACGATCACACACCAGGGAGTCATAATAACGTGTATTGAAATGGATGACGGGTGCAATGAGAGGGTGGGGGGTGAGGAGCAGGTGCTTATTAGGATCACAAAAAGGCCTCAGCTGGAAACATAAAATATACATATGCACGGTTATTCTCCATCAATGATTCACTGGGGTAATGAGGTGCTGCGTGGACTTTGTGTTTTAGACACAAGGGCCGGGCTGCAAATATACGTGGCGACTGTAAACAGGTTAAATATGCAACGCATCTAATTATGCCAAATTAATTATTTAATCACCAGCAGATGGTGAATGTGTGTGCTGGGTCAAAGCTAATAACTAGTGAGAAAGATTTGATTTCACTGGGTTTAACCTGGACAAAGAGGGGTTAAGAAAAGGGGAAAAAACTGACAGGTGGCAAACAGCTGCTGAATCGAGCGCCACCTGCTCAGAGAAAAGCCCGGTTTGAAATCCTCACCGAGGTTTGGGCAGCTTCTCCTCTGGATACGGAGTCCACACCGAGTCAGGAGTCTTCTGCTCTTTGAAGCGGCCCCAGAATACTTTCTCTATGTCAGCCATGGAGAACGCACACACTGCTGATCCTGGGATACTGTTGAGAAAGAAATACATTAATCTCACATCCACATCTGCCCTGTGCATCAGAGATCCAACAACCGCCAAGCAGCCATGGCTCACCTGTTCATCTGCGTGGTGAACACGCCCACCACCGAGGGAACCCCGTTGATGTCGATGATGTCAGTGATGGACTGAAGCACATCAAAGTAGAAGAAAGACTCCCCTGGCACGGAGCAATTAAGCCTTGCTTTCACGAAAGACGTCCAGTGCTTCTCCAGCACCCGCTGCGACCCGCCGACGTCATTCTTACAGATCCGGGCCACGCGAGAATACACAACCTGCGGAGAGCCCGAGTTTAACAGAGGATAGAGGCGGGAGGAAGACGGAGGCAGCTGAGCTAACGTCACTAAAAACACTTCAACATGCTGAATAATGCATCTCCATCCTGTAGCAACTCGCCACGGACGACCTCACAAACAAACACTCTCGTCTTTTAACTTCCACCCCGACTGGAGCAAACATGAAAAAAAAGAACTTATGCAGCCCAGTGTGATTTTGTTTGATTGCATGTATTACAGAGGCTTAGCTTAAAAATGAAGTGTGTGAAGCAGTCGGCTTTGACAGTTTTAATTATTTACCAGCGCAAACCTCCATCAGAGGCCAGGTGTCACCCAAGCATTAGTAGGGTTGAAATATTTATTGGCTGGTGGCTGATGGAGGACGCTGGCCTCCTGCGGCTCGGCCAGACCAGCTCAGGATGAGATGAGGCATGGTCAAAGCTGAAGTTGGCCCCGGACATAGAACATCCTAATGCCCTCTGCATGCGAGTGTGTCATGGGGAGAAGCCGACACAGAGCGCGCAATCTCCGGAAGAGACAAATCCTCTCACTGTGTAATGGTTTTACATTAGTGGAACATTCCCGGCAAACACTGGCTGTTGAAATTTCTCCTGTGTTCTAATTTGATGTACTGTTATCGCCTGAATGGGCCCCATTACCACAGGGGCAATTTGTGGCAGAAAATGCATGCACCGAGGGAGGTGTAAGCCTTTTTAGGACAAAGGCCCGCGTACAGTAGCTGCGTGGAATATGTAATACGTTATAAACGGCAGGTGCGCTGTCTTACCTTGCCCAGATTGCTGTGCTCCACCGCAATCTCTCGGTAGAAAAAGTACACATAATTCCCGTACTCTGCTGCATGCAGGAAATGAGGTTCTGAGGGAGAGACACAGGCAGAGAGTTGAAGTGTATTTCTGCACCGTCACCACCACTGTGCATGTTGAATATTTCAGGGATTTGTACAGGGCTGTATATGACTGGGGGTGACCTAGATTGCCTGGGAGAGAACAGGCCATATCCCCACAGAGTCTGGCAAGGCAGGAGAGATCTCTATCACTCCGAAAAAACAGCTCCGACAGTCACGTACATACATGCGCCATGCAAAGGCATCATGGGCGATTAGCTAGCTGGCAGCTGGACAGGTGTATCCCCGGGAACGCGAGGGGGAGAGAGAGATAAAGATTGGGAGTGATGAAGAGGTGTTTGTGCACCTTTCAGCCATTTGGAGTCGTATTTGATGGTCCTCAGGGCCGATCCATCACCCATACTGCGATAGATGACAGAATCACTGGCCTGGAAGTCGGCTACAGTCGCGGAGTACAGCTTCCCTTCTAAAAAAACACAAAACAACAAGGAGTACAGTCACCAAAAACTAGGATATACTGCTCTTCACCGCTTTGTTGTTTCTCTTGGTTGATAAGGCTTAATTGGCTGACTTGTTATCGCTGCAGGCACAGTTTTGCCGAGGCAAAGACACAGAGGTGATAATGAGAGCATAAGTAGGAACACATTAGTTCGTCTTCAGCAAGAGTAACTACAAGCGTGGGCGGGTGGCGCGTTTGACCCTTACCAGCGAAGAGGGCAACGTTGGTTTGCTTGGAGTCAAACGGGCATCGTGCCAGTCCATTGATCTCCTCGCCATCAAACTCGAGGTTATCCAGCTGAGGGGAATACAGAAATCACCCACACATCAGAGGAGTTTTATCAAGCGACACAGAGGAAACAAACACGCACAGAAGCAGTAGCGCGCACGTGAATCAGTCCAGTCAAATTTATGTAAAAAGACCTTAAAATGAGGGGCGTGTTACCCAAATCACTGTTAGAGCATTTACACGAGAAACACATTCTCCCAACTTGTCAAATACTGCAGCTTGATTGGCGGCCTTAACCTTCAAACTATGACACTTCAACTTCTCCTGTAGCGTCAGTTTGCACATGAAGGACTCCGCAGTCAGCAATAATTAATCTGAGATAACTGGTTTGACTTTGAAAATAAAGCTTGCTGACAAACACTTATTAACCAGTGTTTCCCACACCTATGATTTACTTGCGCAGGCCGCCAAGGTGTATTAACGGCCGCCCATTTGAGCGTTTTAAACTTTGATCGATTTTTGTATCTGTCGGAGAGAAAGAAGCCGTCTGTGATCAGTTAACTAGTGGACAATCAGCCCTGATATGACACTTCCCCTCCTGTAAACTGACAATCACACATGCTTTTCAGAGGAACAGGCGCTCTCTGGTCTCACATGCCGACCTGTAAATGCACTGATTGGGATGCAACCTCGGACTAATTGCAGGCACTGGAAACTCACCCTGTAGTATCTGCACATGGGGTTGAAGCCATTGGTACCACAGATGAAGACCAGGTCGTCGTTTCTGGGAACCAGCACTTTGATAAAGTTGTGGCACTCGTCCTGAAAACAGACACAAAACATGTAACAGCGTTCTGAGAGGCAGCCAGCTTCTCTGCTCACAGTTTAGGTCTCTGGTGGAATGTATAGGATAGGAGGCGCGAGATGAAAGCTGTTTAATACGTACTCTGTGTTTTCCCTTGACGGCACACATCTCTCTGTCAGCTTGGCCTGATCGCCATGTAAGCTTCTGTAAAATCCAACATGGAGCATTAGACACATGCACGCAGTGATGACACGTGCACACGCGCACACACAAACACAGTCCTCCCTCATCCCCTCGCTCATTTTACAACCTGTCCGGTTTGTGATGAATGGCTCTGTGTTTTCTATGGAGCCCTTTTTAGTGTCTGCAGATTGAGAGAGCAGCTTGTGGGGAGAATCTTACCCGGTAAGGAATGATCTCATTCCTGTAGGATTCTCTGAGACTGACGAGGTACACCTGATCTCTGCGGACACACAACAACAGAACACACAGCTCAGTGACACAGCACAGCAGGGAATACGCTAGATGAAAATAGAAGGCTCAGCATTTCTCATTTTTCCTGTTTTAAAATAAGAATCTGGAGCTTTATCAGGGTTTATTTATAAATATTAGTAAAACGTTTCATTTTTGACTTAAAACTAATTCAGGTCTGATTTTAAGAAGGCACTAAGTAGTTCTGGAGAAGAAAAAATCCTAACTCAGAATTTTAATATTAACAATATTAATGAGGTGGTAATACAAACTCAGACGTATTTATTTTGTCCATAACTGAATAAATGAGCTGTTCTCAGAGGATGATAAGGTCCCAGAACACTGTATGGAGCTAAACAGGTGGCAGGGTCCGCCGAATACAAACAGTCCATATTATCCATCAATGAAGATCTTTTTCTGCTGATTAACATGTCCCCAGAACTACATAGTGCACATTTAAAAATATTATTGCACACTTTGTGGTTCAGCCATTAATTGATTTTTACATTCTCAGAAGGATGGTTCATTTACTTTCAGCCGAGGTTTCAGCCTCTTTTTGAGGCAGGAAAACAAACAACATTTTAGTTTGTGGTGAGATTAAGTGGATGGGTTGCTGATGACAGTCGAAAACATCAAATTAGGAATATATTTTTAGAGATACTGCAGTTGCGATATGATTCTTGATTAGTGAGAATGATCATTTTTGTGTCATAATTTTCATTTTTTGCTGAGGGAACACGTTTTCTTGCATCTACAGAACAATATTTCCTTTTTTAAATCTCTGTAATTTTCTGAGAAAAACCTGCAAAAGATGATGAGACTAGAATATAGTTCATTTAAATCATATATAAACCTCCACATGAGTAACGTGCAGGGAATAAATGCATATTGAATTCTTGTTTTATGCAACTGAAAACCTGACGCTATTCTCTGCTTTACCACTTTATATGACAACCACTTATTATTTTGATTATATGCTGGGTATTTAAAATGTAATAAAACCAGCGAGGATCATATTTACTGGCCCACAGACATCAACATTTTGCTCCACTTTCAGCAAAAAAACATGTGAATTCCCCAAACTGACGACAGGAGGATCCACTTGCCAGCAGTGATACATGTGCTGCTGATTACAGGGGCTCCAGTGGTGGGAGTTTTATACTGTAGATGTCAGAGTGATTTCCTGCTACAATATTAGTGCTGCCGCTCAGATTAATCCCAGCGGCCATAAATACCAAAAAGACATGTAAAGATGCCAAGAAACCCCTGACGGAGCGTCAGAGCCGCATGATAGACGCCTCTCCCGGATCAATATAACCATATACATCAGATGCAGGTCTGGAAAGCCACAGATCCAATAACACTAAGAGCTTTTTTCCCCGCTCACACCACTGTTTACCTGCCAAGGAGTGAGTGAGTATGTTGGTGTGGGGGATGTGTGAAAGAGAGGAGAGATAGTGTTTGTGTGTTGAGTTTACCTGCCAGCGATGAACAGAGTGTCCTGTATCTTGGTCATCAGCTGAAAGTCAAGGCGGTGCTGTGACTCGTTGCCAGAGGGCCTGCCTCTGAACACTGGGTACCTGCGCGAAACTGTGAAGACATCACGCAAGCAGGCTATTAATGGGAGTCTGCAGCACGGACAAGGCACGCTCACCTCCCGCTAGATTCAACCCGACTGCTCTGATTAGAAATAAATATGCTGTGTGTGCTTCCAACAAATCCTCCTGCAATTAAAGTAATGGTACAGTACAAATATATCCTGCCTAATTACAGCTGTTTGTCATTGTGTGTGTTTGTGCATTAGATAATGGCTGCCTATGTCAGCACATCTCTGTTCTCCCAGAGAGGAGAATGAAATCCACTTAATGCTACAGCTGATTGATTTTATTACCATGGGTACGGCATGCTAGTGTCTGAACTGCTGACACGACCAGAAAAAGCCACCGGTCGGTGTCCGTCTTCATTTCACATGTGACCGGACTGACTAGAAAGTGTGCATTAAGGATAGTTGTTGACTTTTTCCAGTGACGTTGCAGTAACCGTAATCTCCCTCCATCCTCCCCCCCGTCTCCGCTGAGTTCACGTGTGCGTGCGTCTACTCACAGTGCGCGTCGACGACATCGAGGGGTACGGTGTCCTCTGGGAAGCTGACTGCGAGGAGAGTGCGTGAGGCTGTCAGCAGCAGCAGCAGCAGCTCACTGAGCAGAAGCGCAGCTCTCTGGCCCATGGCTGCTCACAGACGACACTTCCTGTTTCACTCTGGTGGAGATGTTACCTGGGAACACACACAGAGAAGGCAAGCCTTTGTTACTTGATATGCAGTTTGTAGTCTTAAGGGTCGATTCCTCAGCCACAATGTTTGCATTTTCCTCTCTACGTTGGTAAAACAGAAACATAAGGCACACATGATGCCCTCTCTGGTTTATTGATGACTGAGCTCTCAGTGGCAGTGCTTGGCGTTTCCCCTCTGCCTCTCCCTGCATCTGCTGTCTACAGGAAGGTCAGCCAACTGGCTGGTGGGGTGTCTCGGTGTGTGTTGGATGCAGCGGAAGTCCACTCTGTTAGAAGCGTGGCGGGCCTGCTGTCTATGTACATCTGTGCTCTGATTGGTTTGTCCTGGGCTGGGGCTCAACGCTAATCAGCACATTGCAACTCCATCACCATCACTCCTGTCGCCTCTGCTCTGACCTTAGCTGACTTCTATTAGCACTCTGTTGGCTGTTATTGCTCCGGCCCTACCTCGGAGTTGGCAGGCTTTATTGCTGTGCAGTGATTCGCTCATCTTTGTGTTATCAGAATCCAGTCAGGCACAGTTGTTTTGACATAGCAGTTATTCTGTGTACAGTAGCTTCTACGGTGTCTGTAGACATGATGCAGCAGCAACTACTTTGGTAATAATTTATTGTGGGAGTGGCAGGGGTTTAGTGTGTATGTTAGTGCGCGGAGGAGTGCTTCGGAGACAGACTGTGTCGGTGCATATTAATGATCGGTGTACATTCAAATATTTATAAGGCAAACAAATTATTCATGCAGGCAAAGCCTGAACGGATATAAACAATTTACCGGGAGACGTCACACAGGCAGAGGGATGGATTAGCTGGGAGCACAGTGGGATTCACACACACACACACACGCACAGACACACACACATACATAATCACTCTTTCAAGCGGGGTAATGCAAAGACTGACACATGTTCGCGCACGCGCGCGGTATTGACTCATTTTTCAATTAGCCCCGAAGCACACCTGCTCCAGTGCTGTCTGTGAGCCCCGCCTGCCAGGCCATTAGTGCTCTGATTGATCCACACAGGAAGTGTGGCCGATCGGCAGCCAGCAGAGGCGATCTATAGGCTTCACCACATCACATCAGCCATGTGAGCGGAACTTTGTAACTCACAGTCTGGTCACAATGTGCTTCTAAACACAAAATTTGCTATTATACACGTGGCTGTCATTAAAAGAACTATAACACATGTTTTCATCGAGTAGAGAAATAAGAAGGCGCGAGGTTCTGACAGAGCTCATGTACATCAGCACGTCAGCCTTCAATCAACTTTGACTGTTTTGAAGCTTACATGTTGACGTAAAGTGTGCGCTGTGTTTTCCAGGCTCTGATAATCCAGTTACTGTACGATGATGTGTCACCAAAAAAGAATGGATGTGAATGAGAAGGCACGGCAGCGTGTTTTAGTCATCAGCGGCGTGTAATCGCGGCTATTCAGCACTCTGTGGGATACTGAGGCCTTTTAAAGAGCAATGTCATTATGACATGAGTAATTGCAGGTCTTGACACGACGAGGCTTCATCTCCATTAGTCCACTTAAGAGTTAAATTACCGGTTTCATGTTTTGACAAAATAAAACAACTGCGTGAAGACCAAAAGGTCACTTTCTCTTCCCATAAGCACAAACATCAACGACGCCGCTGCAGTCACTATATTCTAATCTCGACACAAATGAATCTCTGGACACAAACGAGCACAGATCCAAGCACACAGGCTTCCAGATCTATACAAAAGAACAACTGTCAGCAACTTAATCCAAATGAGAAGTGATGATGCTGCTCAGCAACGGGAGACAGCCGTGTTCCTTAAAAGCATCGCATCTATTTTTTTACTACCTGCTTCAGACGCTTGACGCACCGGGAGAGGTGAGGTATTAAAACCCAGGCAATAAATCGCTGAGTTTCTTGGAGGGAGGCTGGGACAGGAATAGATACCAAACGCACAACAATAGGAAAAAAAACAGGAGCTATGAAAGGTAAATACACCGAGCGCCGCGTTTCAATTCTATAGTGCTATCATACAGGCTGCAGGCTGTGCTTCTAGCCCCAACATGGCCCTATTCACAGGTAAATCATTCCGCTGCTTGTCAGAATTTAAAGTCTTGCTCTGTATCGTCTCAACGTACGTACACGCGCACACACACACACACACACACACACACACACACTTTTTTCTTGCTGTTCTCCCTCACTAAACAATTCCGGACAAAAACACTTCAACAGAGGCGCGAGCTCGGCTCCGATCTCCCATGTTTCCTTGCATGGTAATAGCCGTGCTGTGGAGGCGAAGGCTTTCCTCAGTAACTCTAATGTAAAACAGAAACATAAGACATCCAGAGGTCAGCGATCTAAAATTACTTCTCAATCTCTTGTGAGCCCGGCATGTTTTCTATTGACTATGCCTTTCTCTGGTTCCTGCCCTCCAGTGTGTGTGTGTGTGTATGTGTGTGTGTGTGTACATGCACATATAGGCCTCAACAAGCCTAGAGACGCTGGGCTTGTCACGCAACTCAGTGCCATTCAGCCTGGCCTCACTCTACCTCTGTTATTACAGGCTTTTCAATGTCCTACAACCACGCACTTTCCCTGCTGATGTTGTTGGCCCAGGCCCATGGTGTTTAACACGGGGAGAGGAGAGAGGGGGAGGGGGCGCGCCGGATTGCTATTTCTACTGATGGTGGGTGTAGGGGTCTGCAGTCAGATTCGGGTAGTTACAGCTGAAGATTTAGTGCTCCAAGCCTAAAATGACAGATTAACACATATTTCTCCTTTTAGCCGGGCTTTTAGTGGCATATGCCAGCCGTAACCTCCTCCCCCACCACACTGGATGAATGTGTTTGTGCGGGGGAGTCCTACTGGGAGGAATTGGGGGGCTAATAAAAGGACAGCAAACAACGGCGGTGCGTGAGGTTTTCTGAAAGTTGTGTGTGGATGTGATGGGTGGATGTAATCCCAGCAGAACAATGGCTGCTGCTGCTGCTTGAGGCGACTCGACTTGTCATCGGGCACCATGCTGAGCTGTAAACCAAACAGCACAGGAAATCAGATAGCCTCGGAGTTCAGTTTCAGGCATTTCGCTCCGCACACTCTGTGTGTGTGTGTGTCTAAAAAGGGGCTTGCGTGTGAGCTCTGTGTGTCCAAAAACTGGATGCATCCTATAACATGGTTGTCTCAACTCTCAGCTGTGGCTCTGAGAAATCTAATCAAGATGCAGCCACACAGGGAGGCGAGTCAGCCAGATGATTAGGGCAACCACACAGGCCCAGAAATGATTACTACTCCTTTTCCCACTTCAGCAATAACCACTACCCCTAATCGCGTGCTATTTACCCAAGGATCCCTTTAGAGGGACTTGGTTGGACTTGTTGCTTCAGAGATTTGGCAGAAGGAGATGGCTGTGCCACCCTAAACCCGGCTCACCTCCCTTTCTTCTCTACCTTTGCGGAGAGGAGGAGTGAAACAGGAGAAAGGCTGTTCTCAGCAGTAGTTCTACTATTGTGGAGCACAAAGGGGCTGAGCTGCAGGTGTGACCGAGAAACAAAAGGGGCTTTGGGCAAGTCAACACAATAGAGCTCCACCCCCGGTCAGTGGACCTATACGTTCAGGAGGGCTGTTCTGGGGGCTTCCAAAAGGGGGTTCAGGGGGAACAAAGCAAACTGTATGAACATCTTGACTCCAAATGCCTCACAAAGGGTCCAACTTGTATAACTCGACCAATTTAGTGTGGAGCCATCTGATTTCCGAGCAGCAGTTTAGGGCGACCATAAGGCTGTGCGGTTTAATGGCGGTTGTTCCGGGGTTACGGCCGGCTGTAGTGGAGGTTAACGGCGATCGTTCTGGTCGACGATTTCTGACCCCGCGACCAGTGAGGCGGAGTGAAGCACATCAGCCAGCTGTGCTGTCAAATGAACCCAACGGCAGGTTCTGGTGTTTGGCCCGGCCGGAGTGCGGTGGTCCTGTCAGTGTAGAATTTGTGGAAACTGAGCCGGTCGTCCTGACTCACACGCTCCAGATTCTCAGGGAGATGTTCACATCTGGTTTGTGTTCTGAGACAAAATTGCCCCGTCTTTGTTTCTTTAAGGGGGCTGCACTGGTCCGAGAACAGCACCAATAAAAATTTGACCCCTGACAATAAATGAGTTCACTTCTGTCCTTTTTGAACACTCACTTTAGCACCCAGGTTAGTCTTTGGTGACAACTTTAAACCCCTTGATTGCTTATTTCTTGCTTTTCCTTCTTGAATAATGTGACACAGCAGAACAATTCCTATGACTGCTCGCTCACAAAGAACCATTCTGATCACCCCTCTGTCCATTATATGACCGAGTCCCTCTCTCGTCATCCCCTGTCCATTTTTTCAAGTTTTGCGTGGGGATCTTCCGCTCCCCTTTCTGCGCACACAATCCACTCAGCAGCCCGGGCGCTAATGCTCGCATTGTGCGGACCGGGGCGTAAAGGCATTCAAGTTTTACCCGTGGTAAATCTTTTCAGGCCCCTTTAGTCCACATGTGGGACTCATACAAAAGACAACAAAGACGCGGGGGACAGCGGTGGAGTGACAACAGTGATGGGCCGCGTTCAGAACCGCCTCAGCAGCGCCTGAATGCCACACGGGGCTGGGCTCCCTCTCTCCCTCTCTCCCTCTGCCGCTGCCTCCAAAAAGGTTACGAGCGCTCTTCTCCAATTTATTATCCGATACGAGATAATTAAATTGAGAATACATTAAATCGATTGAAGGCTTCGGAGGGTGAGCATCAACAATCTTCAAGTCAAACTGCCCGTCCCGCTCCTCTTTTATTGTTTAATAATGTATTTGGCAGCGTGCTCCGTCCAATCATGTCTTTATTCCAAGTTGATCTATATGAAACGCGAGCCAACATTTACATCTCTCCCTTAAGCCATTTAACACAACTCCTAACAATGCGCAATGGAACATTTAAGCTCTCCTCTCTGAAACTGAAGGAAAATAAGGACACTTCTCTGCGTGAAGGGTCTGTTAAAGACGAACAGAAGCTGGCGTGGCTCTGTCATGATCGATGCGTAAGGATCCTTTTTTTTTTTTTTTAAATGTGTACATTTCACTTTGAAATCTTGATTCGCCTAATTCTGCTCTCAAAGTAGCTCTCCTGGTAGAAGAGAAGCCACTAGAGATGTGTCCTTTATTAAATGCAAGGTCCATCTCCATAAAAACAAGGCAGGATCTTTCCTAAAAATAAAGAAACATACACTTTCTCAGAAATTAAACACCGTCGTGGACACCTACCTTGAGTATCCGAATTCACTCATGAATGGGGCAATCCGACAGAATATAATATTCCTTCGGTAATCCATTTAAGAGAAAACACCCAGCATGTGATATTCCTGTTATTCTGAGCTCCATCCGGACCCCACTTTTCTCTTTTTCGTCCAGTTGCGCACAGATTTCAGCTCCGCTCGGCACATACGAGCATTTCTGCCTGCTCTGTCTCCGTCCCCGGGCCCCTGCGCTCTGATGACTGATCTTCAAAGCTCTGCCACGACCACACAGCCCCCTCCCTCGTACAGCACACACACCAGCCCCCCTTTTCCACTACTATTAACTTTAGAAACCAGAGGGAAAAGACATAAACATTAACGACGCGCTGTCCTCTCAACGCCGCGCTCTGACTTCATGCGCGATCACTGATTTAATGCTGATTTGGAATAATAGAGGGCGTGTGGACGGACTGAGGAGCGCGATAAAGCCCATAGCCACCAGAATAATTATGATAGAAAGAAAAAACAAACAAACACACAAAAGTCCTCTCTGTGCGTGTTTCTCCTAATAACAACGCTTAGATAACTTTGGATTCACCAGTTTGACGCACGGTTTAAATCTGCGCCCATGAAGCCCGATTTAATAAAGATTTCTGACAGCTCCAACAGCAGAGCAAACTGTCTCACAAAGAGAGAGGTGAGTAAACAGTTTGGATTTTTTTTTTTTTTTTTGCTTCAGCCTTTTTGCGAGCGCCGGAGGGGCGCTTCCGACGCATAAATGCTGCCAGCGGTTAAAGGAATGAATGGATAGGATATTGGATCGGAGCGTTAGTAAAAATAGTCCGGACCTGAACTATTTCTGTCCTGCAACCATCAGTTTTGCAGAGCGGCATAGCGACGTGGTCAGAGGAAATATTTTGTATCCCAGCACAGACTTCTCCTCTCTAGTTCTCCCTTTGACTTTCGCTGCGTAATGCGGCGCAACAAAAGTAAATCCACGTAGCGGCAAGAACTCACCTCATCTGAATCGCTTAGTTTTGTATCCTTTGCGCGTTGCTGTAATCCTCAAAAGAAAAATATTGAGCGCGTCGTAGTGCATCAACTTCTCCCCGGCCGAGAGAAAAACAAACTAACGCACGGCGAATGGTGTAATTCGACCCGTGCTAAGTCAATCCATCCAAGAGAGAGAACCGCAGCCTACCAATAAGCAGCGCTCTTGCTCCAGTCCCTCCCCCCACCATCCATCTCTCCTCAGTTGGTTCGGGCTGCTCTGCCTCGCTCTGGCTTCCTTCCTTTCTTTCCTAGAGCCCGGAGAGAAAGGGAAAAAAAAGCGACCCCCCCCTTCCCTCCCTTCCAGCTCTCCTCCTGTGTGACCCCGTATTGCCCCCCTCCCTCTGTTAAACCCCCATCCCCCAACTCCAAGTCAGCAAGAGCGCCTTGTTAAAATCATTTCAGCGGAGTTGTGGCTGCTCAGTAAAACACAGCTTTGGAAATGTTTGGATTGAGGAGGGAGGGGGTTTAAGCACACACACTTCAGCAAAGCATCGAGCAGCTGAGCTGGAGAAATTATTCATGATAGTGATGAAAAAAGTGTGTGGCAAAAGTTGATTTTTCTACACACAGTTACACAGCTGATTAATCATTTAGACCATAAAATGTCCAACAATTCTGAAAAATCTTCACCGCAGTTTCCCGGAGCCCAAACTGATGTCTTTAAATTACTTCTCTTGACCAACCAACAGTCCAAAAACCCAACGACTCCTCATTTACTGTCATAAATGACAAAGAAAAGCAGCAAATCTGCAAATCACAAACGAAATGTCTGATCTATCATCAAAATAGCTGACAGCTAATTTTTTTTTTCGAACCACAAACCAATTAACTGACTAATCGTTGCAGCTCTGGTTCATTTTGCTTGAACTATTGCTGCCAGTGCAGCTGTAGAGCTGCTGCTGTAGAAAGCACCGCATACTTATGATAGGTGTAGTAATAGTAATAGTAAGAGAAGTAGTAATAGTACATGTACTGATGCAAGGCCTATTACAATTATTCAAATTAGCTACAACTGCTACTTCAACTAATACTTGAACAACTAAAAGATCTACTACTTTGTACTACAATGTTATACTCTGCTACTACTACAGTAAGAACAAGACATTGCAGAACTCTGTCAAATGTTACCAGAAATGTATCATCTCTATGTTAGAACCAACGACCCAACCAACCAACCAACCAACCAACCAACCAACCAACCAACCAGTAAATCAACCAACCAACCAACCAACCAACCAACCAACTAACCAACCAACCAAGCAACCAGCAAATCAACCAGCAAATCAACCAACTAACCAACCAGTAAATCAACCAACCAACCAACCAACCAACCAACCAGTAAAT
>CAEMYA010000003.1:730706-776489 GCA_903131615.1 Diplodus sargus | reverse complement strand
ATCAACCAACTAACCAACTGACCAACCAACCAACCAGCAAATCAACCAACTAACCAACTGACCAACCAACCAACCAACCAACAAACCAACATGGGCGTTAACATACCCTCCTTGGCTTAGGTAATACTTCCTATAATCATTAATTAACATCATATATGTCAAAAAGGCAGCAAATATTCACATTTTAAGAAGCTGGGACCAGCAAATGTTTGACTAACTTGAATAATGACAGAAATTATAAATGCATTATACTTGTCAGCTTATTTTCCTTCTCAGCTTCTGCAGCTCTTCCACAAACCCGTGCACACCCGACACATACCACACAAATCTTTTAATGTGAAACAATACTACCAACATTCTTGTGTACTACAAACACAATAAATCTCCATGGGAATATTACGCTATCCTTATCCTGGTTTTGTTTGACTTGGATCTATACCGAGGCATTAGGCATTCTACATGTGTGTGTAAACACCAGCGGGAGGACGTGTTCTCGTATGCATGCGAAGTTGATGTCACAGAATGTGTCAAGTCATTCCAACCAGGTCTGCGAGGCCCAACAATGGAGGCCCATTTGCAGCCCATTAGAGAAGCAGGTTAGCAGATGTGTGAGAATTTCTCCTGCATGAACATCCTCACCCACTCACCCACTCACACACACACACACACACACACACACACACACACACACACACACACTCCTGACAGCCCCCATTATGAGCTGAGAAAGTGGGATCTGCATCTCAATACGTGCACAGGAAACACTAGTTTGCACGGCTGATCTGACTGATCCCGGTTTGGCACTTCTTCCATGTCTTTGTCCCGGCCTGTCCCTCACTTGTCCCACCCTATTCCTCTTTATTTGAGTTTCTACTTCTCGATATCCAGGCTCTTCATCTGACAGAAGCTTTCTCCTTCCTCACGCCCCCTATGGTTCTCTACTTTTTTCCAGCAATCTCACCAGGTCCTCAGCTGATAGAGTTTAAGTCTGTCATTTATGTGACTTTCATTCCCTTTTTTCCGGCCTCTCGCGCTTCAATCTCACCGCTCAATGTTTCTGTCAGCCCCGGGTTACTTCTATGTGATGTCCCTGTATCCTGTGGGGACTGAATCAGCACACACACTGCATCTATTATGGTGTGAGCGAGGGGGAAGATGGATAGATCGATGCGTCGAAGGGTTGACGTAGACGCAGTGTCAGTATGACTGAATACATGTATGGATCTGTGGGTGTCTTGTGATTGGTGGGTGTATTGATGGGTCTTTTTTTCTGGTGAATTGACAGTTTTATCATGGGTGTAATGGCAATGTGACACCATTTCAATGGGTTTTAATGGGTTTTGGTACACTAATGTTGCCTTTAACAATTCCCAGTCTGCTTGTCGTGTAATTTTTTTGCAACTAGTGTGAATTATCACCAACCCAAGGTTATTAACAGGAGAGTAAATCATGAAAGAATTTACGCTCTTCCTGAAGACAATCAAAAATATCCAATTTTACGATCTAAAAGCGAAAGTTGAGGCGGTATTACCACAAAAAACCTTTGGTTCGTTACACATTTTCTTAAAATGTAAAATAAAAATGATTAAATTGAGACATAATAGCAAACGTAGCAGTGGTAGCAGTGGAGCAGATGGGTGCATGACAAAGGTCTGAGAGTGTGTCTCAACTGATGGTAAGGATGAATGTATTGATGCTGAGAGATGGAGAGATAGATGGTGGGAGAGTGGAGTGATGTGTGTGGTGGGTGGGGGGATGGACAGAGGACAGAAGGCTGCTGCTACTCCTAAAGCCTAATATGCCCCCTCTGGGGACCCTGCAGTGTGTAGGTCAACACCAGGGGGTGTGTGAGGGTGGGCCTCGGGGTGCAGAGGAGAACCTGAGGGCTCGGCCTTAGGTTGGGCCTACCAGAGACTGCACCAGCCACCACTCCCTTATTTACTGCCTGAAATGTCACTACAGATGGCCATGTGTCAAGGTGGGGGCTGCAGGCTTAAGGCTGGGGCGGAGGCCAGATATGGAGAGAACCACGGGGTCGGATGTTTTACTACTACATCCCCATTTGAGACTATTGAAACTAGGGGCTGCTCTGAATGCTCAAAGCCTCTAAAGTTGCCATGGTGATCAATGTCTAAATCAATATTCGAAGGCTTCCATTATGGAAGAGTGAAAAATTCTTAAATTCTTTATTTTTATTCATAACCGTATTTAAATCTGCAGGATCTTTTACTCATTAATAGATACCAGCCACCTAATTATTTCAATTTATTTTGGAGCGACACCAAAAGTTAATGGGGTCTAAACTGCACTGAGACTCCTCCATCTGAGTTTTGTGGAAATCCATTCAATAGACTCTGTGTAATCCTGCTTACAAACCAACCAACCAACCAACAAACCAACCAACAGGCACAGGTGAAAACATAACCTCCCTGGCAGAGGTAATAATACAACAGGTACATGGTTAAAGAAACAAAAACATTCTACATTTTGCTGAAAAGAAGGAGTTCAAAACTCTTGCTACATGTGAATAACTGCTCAAGACTGACCCATCTGTCATTACATTCAGAATGACTAAAAGAGCAAAGTATGTACGTAAATCACAACCTTAGAATATTCATGGGAAACCTCAATTAAGCTTCTGTAGCCCTGAAAGTGGCGTCCAGGACAACCTTAAAGGTGCAATAAGCAAGAAATGACCACTTGTCAAACTTAAACTCCAAACAAATAGGAGGCAGCATGTCATCAGAGCAGCTGCTAATCATGGTAACTGTGGCTGCCGTTGAATTAAACATATCATGCACAGCTCAATTGACTGAGCATTACTGTCGCAATGGTCAAACAAAAGACAGACACGGACGCCTCTGCTGCGAATGGTCCAGTTTTCAGAACTGATGGGATGACATCAACGCCAGCAGTGTTGTGCTAACTAGGAGAGAAGGTTGTACGCTCGGCGACTTGGCAGTGAGTGTTCTATCAGATGGCTGCCTCTCAGGGTGGGGGCAGTCTGGACTGAACCTCCATGGTGACCTCTGATTGATTAAGAGGCCAGCTCTGTCACTTGGCTGGATTGGGGCACCATTTGTCACCTGACTGTGCAGTCCCGTAGAGTAGCTTCGTGTCCTCTGCGTTCAGCCCTTTTTCCACTAAATCCCCAACTCAGCCGTATCTGCTCGGGCCACCCATGTCAAAAATCTGTCCGCTCTGGTGCTCAGCCTTTTGGATTAGAGTAAACACCAAATGGCATGTTGAAACAAAACACACAAGACTTGAAACACTTTTTCTTAACCGTACTGCATTTGTCTCAGGCTGTTTTTTAAATTTAAAGACAAATTGAATTGTCTTTTGTCAAGAAATAGTAAGTAATAGAAAGGCTGCATCATTATTTTATGTTTTTACGGAGAAAAAAAAATTTAATTATCTTTCTGCTTGGATAGCAAATGATTCTGTACACAAGCCGCGTTGTGATTTGAAATACAGGTAATTACAGGTTTCCCATCACCACAATTTGACCCATGAAAGAGAGACAGCTAACATTAGCCGGACCCCCTCCTTTGTGTAATTACAGAGCACTGAGTGTGCAGAAGCTGCCGATGACTCAGCAGAGTTTCATACAACATGAATGAAAATTTATGTCCAGGGCTAACATGAGACAGCTAGGCTAACAAGCCTCCGCTTTCCCAGTGGAAGCTCGCTCAACAGCACCGTGGTTTCCTCCAAATGTCGCTTGTTGTTAAGGGACAGATGTCTCACATTGCTAATGGAACATAATCAATACTAATATTCAATATTCAGAGGCTTTAGATGACTATGATTTGCTTCAGTCAGTAGTGCACCACATAAGCTGGCAGCACATTTTAGTCAGTGTTGCCAGATCTCGCAAGAGAAACAAGCAGCCAGTTCTGTGGAGACGAGCCCAAAAGAGGCGACTTGGCTCTGAAAAAAACAAACAAACAGAATGAGAGAGAGGCCACTCGATCAGTCATATAGACGAAGTGCACCTCAGAAGTGGCTATTTCAAAAACACTGTAACTTTTACATTTTTCTTTTTAATTCTAAAAATGTAAATCAACCAGTAAATCTGCTAGCCAATAAAAATGTGGGATGAATAAATGAATTAATGAAAAAAATAATAATAATAATAATTTGCTCACTACAAACCAGAAATGATATCAGTCAAGGCAAATGGTGGGACGTCTTGTTGGCTGTACGCAGTGAAAGAATGTAACTAAGTACTTAACACAACTACCATTGTTAGGTACAGAACTTGTACTTAAACTACCATCATCCCCAATTTGTACTTTCATGTACTTTTGACGACTTCACTTTCTAAACTTCAGTTACTCGGTACTTTGCCGTTTACATCCTGCATGTTCAATATAGGACATCTTCAGACTTTTTCTTAATAAATACTTATATACTTATTTCACTTTTACCAAAGTAACATCCGAAGAAGATGTCTCTGACTTAAAAGTATGACTTTTGGGTACTTTATACAACACTGGCTGTAAGCCTTATTGATGAGAACACTGCTGCATTGCGAATATGTTTATCATTGCTGGCATGTTAAACGAGATCTGCATGATGTGCACGTATTTCACACTTACAGTTTCTGCACACTGCCGTTAAACCCCCCCGCCCACTTGAGGTCGAATCCTGTTTTTTAATCCACTCGCTTTCTCCTACTCTTTGTTGTTTCCCCCTGTATTTCACCCACTTATTTTCCTGACAAAGTAGCTGAAGAAACTCCATCAATTGTGCGATTTTTGATTCGAAATGTCTCATTCACTGACTGGCACCTTTATGTATACATGTAGTTGTAGACGGATCCTGGGACGAAACTATTGTGCGTTTAAATAACCCATTAGGCAGCTATAGTAGAGAGAGATGGGAGACATATGGGGAGCAAACCCAAGTAAGGAACTACTCAGTAACAAGCCTGCAAAAACCCGTGCAACCCATCAATAGTTGCAAGCGACTTTACAGAAAAACAATCCCAAAGTTCCCTGCAGTGAAGAGATTTGACCACTGTGACTATGGCAACACTGGCCCTCAGTGGTTGCTCACCTGCTGCTGTGTCCAGAGAAGTGAAGCTCTATCACACATAGGTAGATATAATAGAATAGAAAAATGTGCAGAATGCTGAATAGTATTATTAATATGTCCTTCTGCAAAAAGTGAGCAGAATAAAAATTCCCGGTCGACTTTAAGTAAAGAACAGTTCGTAACTGTTTGGATCCAAATGTCAAACTTATATTATTGCTCCTCTGTAGGTGAGCTGCATGTCACAGATTTGATGACTTTGCCTTCCAATTTTTGTCATCAGCCGAAAATTCCTCTTAACCAAAAGGTCAGTGAAAGGTGAGAAGTTTTACAGCCAGCATTAATTCACCGGCTGAAAGAAGGACTGAAACTTATATCTGTAATTTGCAGTGAAATGACCTGTGCCCTGTTTGCACATATTGCTCCCGCAGCTTCCTTTTTTTTTATGAGATTATTTAGTAAGATGAGGGGAAGAGGAGGGAAGCAAATCAATTTCGTCACAAGTTGTTTTCCGCTCTGAATTTAAGGAAATTACAGTATCTAGTTTGCTTTGATGAAATCCTGATGACTGCCACATTTACTCAAGGAAATGTGCAGAAAGGTATGAAATAAATTCTGATATAATGTAATTGTGTTTATTAGAGTTTTCTTGGTGAAAATGAGAATGCTAATCGTATTCATAGCCAGTGCTGTGGGTAATTTGCAGCCTGCGATAAGCTGCCATATCAATGTGAATTGCTGATGATTGAGTGACACACGTGACATTTCCGACTCATTATTTATTGATCCCATTTCAGTTCCCATCTAAATGTTTTAATCTGCTCGGCGATCGAGGCACTAGGAGAGCTCTAAGGAAATGTTCCTGGATGTGAGCTGATGGTGACACAGTCACCCTCTGTCTTATGTCTGAAATGGATGATAATGTGAATATAATGCAATGCCACCTTGACACCATTAGGACAGTACTGGCATCAATTAAGGACAGTAGTCCTGGCCCGAGCCTAACACTGACATTCACTTGGTGTGGGAGGGAGCCCATTGTTAGGGGGCAAAAGTTTTATTACTTCTGGTAATGATAATAAATGCCTCCTCCCACACACTCTGCCCTTCATTACTGCATTGATCCCATAACATCTCTGCTAAAATCCATCACTGTAGCTCCGTTAATGAATGCTCCAAACATAGCAGTCAACCGCACGGATGATCCAAGACCTTGTCACGTTCCTGGTAATGGAGTTAATGAGCTAACAGAGAAGAAGTCTACATTTTCAGGAAGGAAGGATACGACTTTATTTGGGGTTGAAGGGGGATAGAAGCGGGATTTAACCGGCTGAGCTTTAACGGGAAAGGAAGAGCCACAGAGGTTGCTCCGTTCACACGCTCTGAAGTGGGGGTCTATTCCTGTGTGCGATCTGGCTGGCGCTCATACATAGACAGACATGCACACACCAGACAGGTGCTGCGTGTGGGACCGACTGTATGGCGAACAGCTGTGAGTAGGAGCTTGTGCTCGGCGCGCTGGGAGGTAGCTGTTGCATTCTCCGACCGTACCACCGGACGCAGCATTTGACACACACACACACACACACACACACACACACACACACACACACACACACACACACACACACACACACACACACACACACACACATATAGGCAGCTGTAGGGTGCCATTCAAGGGCCCCAAAGCCAACTGCAGCCACCCACACAGAACTCACTATCTCCAGCATGATATCTTACCTTTATTTCTAACAAAATCAGAGAATCAACAACTGGAACCATTTAGAATTGGTTCCAAATGATTTGATCAATAATAACTGTGCGCCACCAAGCTTATCCATTCCACTTGTTGATGCTGCGGTGATGAAAGCTAATAAACTTGTGACAGCACTGGTGTTACTGATTATACCAGGCTTTTTACAAGAAAACACACTCAGTATCTGTAGAGCGCTACTTTAATGTACTGCTAATTTCAACCGAATATTTCCTACTGCTGCCGCTTCACGTTAAAAGTGTTTAACTGGCGAGGTTTGAGGTTCATAATGAAGTGGGCTAGTCAAAGGAAATGCAATGTGTCTGGCTCTTACTGCTATTATTAGTCAAAAATCCGTCTACAGAGCAAAACAGAGGTCATTTTTGGCATTTGTTGACAGAGGATCAGTTTAAAAGATGTCAGGAAATAGTTATAAACAGTAATGAAACAAGGATCAGCCCCAGTTAGCTGTCAGATGAAGAACTGCAGGGAACAGACTACACACCTCCAACTTTTCAATGAGGTAACCAACTTCCTTTTCCTTGTCAACGTTAACAGGTAACCTACAATGACTTAAAATCCTAAATATTGTCAAATACCTGCTTTTCCCTTTGATGACAAATTCTTCACCATCATCGATTTGGTCAACACTCCTTCCCATCGTCATGGGAGAACTAAAATGTGACTCCTGTAACTCACCTTCAGTTTTCAGTTCAGATGTCGGACGTCAGACTGATCATCGATTAACCACAAAAAGAATAATGTCAAAGCCGTGGGAGCATAATCTAATCAGTTTATGGGCAAACAATGACGTCAGATTTATGCGTCTACACTGCTGAAACAAGATGAGTCATGGTGGAGGGGAAGGAGTGGAGTGGCTCCATGTCACAGAGAAGAATGGCAGCAGGGCTAATTCTCATGTCTGTAAGAAATGTGTATCTCAGGTAATGGTGGAAACACCTGCAATTTGCTGCAATATCTTCCTACATGTCATGAGATTAGATTAGATTAGAGGAATGCTGTGCACCTTACATTGTAGGCATGAAGGCTATGTCCTTCCAACCAGGCAGGTCGTCCTTTACCAAGTGTAGAAACATCAGCACCATGCAGGCAAAATTAGCTTTTTTTCTCAGACTAAGAAAACCTAAAAGAAAAGAAAGCTGTTGAAACATTCCCTCATTTTAGACGATGGTAGCCAGGCTGTTGCTACAGCTAGCACTCAGGCTACATTGACCAGGAATCAATGAGAGAATCAATAAATAATCAGACTGAAAGCAGAATCGATAATGGCATTGCTTTCAATAAAATCTCCTCAATTTCCATCCCTAAAGAAGATGACCACATCCCAAAACTGAGGGAAAATCCTGCAGCCATATATCTGTAGTTGCTCTGTCGCAGGTCCGACACCAACTGGACCCCCGAGCTGCCAAAGGGAGCACTTAAATCACAACAGTTGGCCCAAATATTTACCTCCCCCTACCTAACCAGCACAGAAGTCATAAGCCCAAGCATCAAACCCCTGTCCCACCTCCCATCCTGGCTGTCAGTCGCCGGCTAAGTCCTCCTTGGAGCTCGGAGGCTATCGGGGATTTAAGGGAAAAGCCCTTTATCCAGGGACTTTCTCTACAGGCTAAGGCCAGCGAATGTCTCATGTCAGCAAAACACCATAAATGCCTGCAAATGTCATCTTTTCTGCTCTCAGAGGTGGCAAACAAACTTTCTGGGAGAGCAAACACATGGTGTATAGTTTATGAGCAAACTGAATCACTGGAAGGACTGTGGAACAAAGGCTCAATTAGCTCTTTATGGAGCTTTGTATTTATTTTTATTCTAGTTTCTAAGCATACATTTCCATCCTTGCAGCCATTTTCTTCTTGGGCAGGAGTACGTTAAGGTTATGCAGGTGGGATGAGATGCCGCATGCTGATTAACCCTAGATTGCACGGGGTAATCTGGGGAATTAAACTCTCAGGAATGCCATCGGCTTTCAGATCCAGACCAGGTGTCAACACACAGTCTTCAGCTGTGTGTGTTGTGTGTGTGGTTGTGTGTGTGTGTGTGTGTGTCTGTGGAGCAAAACGGCCTCGCCTGCATGACAATAGCAAATGCTGGGTTTTACAAGGAGGACCAGTATGCTGGAATTCACTGGGCCGTGCTCATTTACATCAACTGTTCATGTGCATGCAGAGACTTTCAACTGCAGAGCAAATGTTAATGCTCACACCCACATCATGCCTGTTCTCTCATACCAAACACACAGTTCCCTGCTACGTGCTCTGCCCACTGTATCTGCTCCATTTACTGTTTTATCAGCTCCACGATGACTGCTTCCCTGATCCAGCGTGTACAGACAGAGTCCAGTAAACCTGTGAAACGCAAGAAGCCTGACGAACAGTATTACTAAGAATATTGCGTAATATCTCCTATAATTTTACTGCTGCTTGACGTGTCTCACTGTGACTCTGCTCTCTGTCCAGTGGGTTGTGACGGGCCTTATTACCAATCAGCCCAAATGTGAAGAGTGAGAGACGGAGCCAGTGTCACTTGTCCGTTTTAATAAAGGTGGCATTAGGAGAGGCAGCGGGGAGGAGAGCAGCTGGAGAAGGTAATCCCGTCTCTCCAGGTCAACCAGCAGACAAGCTGTAGCAGGCCCTGCTAACTCTGGCCCAATTAACACACACCAGCAGGGAAATCTTTCCTTCTCAGGCCCAGCGCACACCCAGTTCTCCAGACAGCCAGTGCAGGGTTAATACTTTCCAGCCTCCACACTTGGGGGTTTGACCGGCTCCAACATGCTTTGGCTCCCACTTCCCAGCTTGTGTGTCACTCCGCCTGCGGGGATCATGAGATAGATGATGAGTAGATGGGATTAGATGGGATGCAAGATTATTCTTTTTCTGTGAAATGTTCTCAGAAAATGTGTCAGCGTTTTACGTCAGTCCTGTTTCGTCAGAACCCGAATCCTTTTTTACGCACCAGGGAAAAGTCATAGATTAAGTCATTTATAAAATACTAAAATGTCCCATTCAAGAAATTCAGCAGTGTCTTTTTACAGAAACAGTACCAGGCTGGTTTAAAAGGGACTCTTCGGTCGATAGTGGCTACAATGACAGCTCTTCACAGTGAGGTCTGTAGGTCAATCAAAGGCCCCTTTACACAGCCTGTTTGTGAAACCCACAACCGAGAGATTTACCTGTCCGATTTGCGAGCTAGTTGATTGTTGAGTCTCATTCTCAACTCGTCAAATACTGACACTGTGTGTTTCCCAGGTTGTCAAATATTGCTGCTTTGGGTCGGTAGGTTGAGCTCGCCTCTAACCCAAAGCATCAAAATTTGGCAGGTCGGGAATGAGACTCAAAATCTAAAACTATCTTACAAATTGGAACTTTAAAAAAAAAGAAGCGAGCAGCAATTTGCAGCCAACTCAACAAAGACGCAAAAATGTCTGCAAACTGTGGAAACAACCAAGTCCAGGAGCTCCGTACCCTCCGAGCAGAAGAGGAGACCAGCCACCACAGAACCGGGACGGCCCACGCAGTGTAAGGCTCTGCTGATTTGTTCAGTGTGACAAAGACAAAACAAAGACGGTGCAAAAGAAGAGGCTTCATTGTGTTGCATTTTAAAGGTGCACTATGTAGCTTTGGAGGGATTTTAATCAGAAGAGACAGATCTTCATTGACTTGATTTATTTAATCTAACTGACCTTAAAGGACAACACAATTTCATACTGTTTTACTATGTTTATATGTGGCGGACCCTGCCACATTTCTAGCTTCAAACAGTGTTCTAGGACCTTATTTTCCTCCGAAAACAGTTTGTTTATTCACTTGTGGAAGGAAAATTCTAAAATTGTATTTTTACCTCATTAATATTGTAGATATGTATGGCCTGGCAAAGACAACATTTTTCAGTAATGATTTCAAAAAATGCTGCGTGCCTCTTTATTACTTAGCTGGAGGCAGGAACAGAAAAAATAAAAACCAAAAATCATCTGCATTAATAAATATGAAGTGAGAAAATGTGGTTTGTTTTTATTGTAATCTAGGTATTTGTTGTGAAATGTTTTTGCAACTGTGAGATTCATGGCAACTTTTGTCTTGTTTTTTATAGTTTTGCCTGACATTCCTGTTATAACACACTGTACACACCAGAGCACTCGCTGAAGTCCAGTGAGGAGAGAATCTAGCGGTCAGACAACCTGTAAGGTTGTGAACAAGCCAACAGCCCAGCCAGATAATCTAAACCACTTTTCTCCAGGTAACACAAAGGGGAAACAAAAAGTGATGGATGTGTACAGGAGACAGTTTGGGTAATGGTTTTACCATTTGCCTTCATTTTGTCTTGTGTCTAAAGTGGGGTTTTGTTTGAAGCTGACTGTCTGATTGCTCCTGTTTTCTGCTGCGCCACACTACTTTTCAGCAATTCCTCTTCATTCCGGATCTCAGCACTCAGCTTTGTGAGCACAGTGTTATTATTATTTATAGATGGCCCAAACTGCAAAAATAAGAGTCGAGTTGTAATAAAACAGAAATACTCTTCAACAGCTGTCCGTCTTCACTGACGCTGAGCTGACAGACAGCTCCACGTCGACCCTCCCGCCTCGCCACTTGACCGCAGCTACAAACGCGAACGATTTGGGAATATGTGTTGGGCTTCCTGACTGTTGCCGGCCAGGTGGAACGTGAAAACGCACACCGTCGCCAACACATGGAGACAGTCGTGTGTGGCGGCGGGACGGAGATGTGCAGCCCTGGCGTCTGACCCCCTCACACACTCCTCCACAACAACACTCATCCATTCCTCATCCCCCTCCGCCCACGCATGCCCTTCTTCAAGTGTGTCTCCAGCTGAATGGTGGTAGGGGGGCTCCGGAGGCGGGAGTGAGGGTATCAGGTGTCATTTAAAAAAAGCAGTTGTCAGGATTGGCTGAAAGCGGAGCATGACTTTATTCAGGCTAAATTGTAGCCTGGTGGAAGCGGCGTGGCCTCTCGGTGCCCTCACTGCAGTGGAGTGGCCATTTCTGTACAGCCCTAAGAGTCGCTTTAATGGAACTCTATTAAGTGCTCTGTTTTTATGGGATTGATTTCTCCTTCCTGTTGCTCCAAATGAATATTTCGATAGATTTCTCTGCTCCCGCTGGATGCCAGCTGCCATTGAATAAAAATAACGCCTTATGTCTCCCACAGGTTGATTATATTGAAATGAAGTAAACCTAACTCGCTTCTCTGCTAAGTCATCTGGCTTTAGCGGCACCACACAGCTCTATACACACACACAATACACACTTTTCTCTCTCTCTATTAGCTGACACACATGTGTATGTTCACACACACACACGCACGCAGCTGGTGGGGATTAGGATGGAGGAAGCAGAGTGAACACACAGGGTTTCAGAGTCACAACAACGGAGCTGGACTTGACCTTTGACCTGCACGACCATTCATCTGTTGATAGCATCAGTCAGTTCCATCAGACAGGTCCAGAGTGGGTACAGGCCATTTACTCCGGAGCGACAGACTCTTTACAGGGAATAAAAACCCCTATCTTTGACAATACACACTCCCCTCGATAACTGATTTAACTTAAGATAGTGATGACTGCAGAGTATAAGGCTATATGATAATTAATGGCTTCCATTAGAGGGAAAGCCCTTCCTCTGCACTTTTCCTGCTGGATGGAGTGCTGAAGTAGCTTAGCTCTGAGTTTCTGTCCTACCTGGGGCTATAGACAAGCGGTATCCTGCATGTTAAATAAAGTCTCTCCCCCCTCGGAGCCCCTCCTCTGTGGTTCCCATTCCTCAAGTTAAATCAAGTCTTTCCCCTTCTCTTCACATCTCTGCCTCCTCCTCTGTCTCCACCCAGGCATTGTTAATGGGATCATATCTTATATTATAATATCCCAGTCATCTACATCATATTACATTTCCTCCCAGTTTGTTGAGTACGCTGATAGAAAGGGAGCCGTGGATATTTCCTCTGATGAAGCCTGAATAATTAATGCCGTCTGTGTATGCTGTATGTTACGAGTGTATGTCTTTATCTCTGTAGCGACACACTTAAGTGTGCATGTGTGTGTCAGTGTACTGTTGTTGTGGGGTGTTAATTTTATCTCCCATCGGGCCGCTGGCCGAGCCGTAGATTAAGTAGTGTCATTTACCAAAGGTTACAGCTGCAGTCATGGATACTAGCAGATGATAAGTCATACCAATGAGCCTTAGCCGAGGTAACTGCGCTTCATATTCATCGCTTCTCGCCATTTCTCCGTCTCACTCTCTGACGTCCTTCCATTTTATCCGTCTGCATTTTTTTAACCTCCTTGTTTTTCAGTCTCTCCCACCTGTCTTTCAGCTCTCTGAAATCCTGCTAATTCCCACATCCTTCTCTTGATACCGAAGAGCTAACCAGCATGTAGCCGTCGGAAGGTTGTAACGCAGCCTGCCATTTTCAGTGGGTCATGGCATCCTCACCACTATATCATACCCTACGCTATGGAGATATGGAAATGAGACAGCCGCTCTCAACAGGAGCTCTCAAAACAATTGTCTATACTTCACAGGCAGGGATGCTGCTGGGCCAGTGGCCAGTGCCCTGGGTGTTCTCATTTCTCTAAGAGGTAAATGTTGCTGACTTGCCGCTTTCTCACAACAGCAGCCGTGCCCTTGTTGCAAAGAGAGCTGAAAGGAAGCCCTTTTTTTTTTTTTTTGCTATAGCTTGTCCTTGTGTTTGCAGCCAAATGGCAGAAACAACAGGTATTGTGTGACAGTGAGGTTAGCAGGGGTTTAGAATTGGTTTCGCAGGACAGCAAAGTAGAGGGAACGGATGAGAGCTGAACGCAGGGCTGTGGATGTGGGGAGGAATTATGTAGCTTTAAAAAAAGCATATGAATTTCTGGCAGGTTTAGAAAATTAATTACATTAAAAACACCCGCCAGACTTGTTTTCCGCACGGCGAGATATGGATCTTTAACCGAAAGGGGAGCCAGTTGTTAGAAATATAATAACTTTGTCAAGCAAGCAGCATTTGATTTACAGTCCTCAGTTTAAGAAGTGCCATAACTTTTACCAAGTATGCAACATTTTTGGCAAAGAATATCAGTGACTATATATTAATATATTAAACGCACCAAGAGGAACTTTTTAAGATATGCTAGAATGCTGCGTTTAAATGTCTTAAAGTGACTCAACCTGTAGTCATTATATATATTTTGATGGGTTGTGTACTTACATTACCCCAAATGTTTCCAACAAACCCAGAGAAATCCAGGTTTACTCAGGGTAACAATGTGTTTAATTTGGTTGCCTGTCTCTTCTGGGAGAGAGTCAGATAGAGAGGAAGGAAATCAGTGAATGAGACTCAATGTAATGTGAATATTACCAAAACATTACCTTGCCATCCAGCGGTGGATGCTTAATGGTGTGTTCACCACCACCAAAGTTAGTTTAAAGTAAGTTTGACTGCAGGGTATTTTGTATTTTGCAGGTGTTTATTCACCCTAGAACAGCCAGATAACTTGACTTTATATGGTGTGTGTCTGTGTTTGACTTCAGGTCAACCTCTGTGGTTCTCTCTCTTCCTTCCCCCGTTCTCTGTAACGTTACATTCACAGAGTTCATCAGTGTTAGAGAACATAAACACCTGACAATGGTGTTCACCTCCGTGGATCGCTGCTGCAGTCAGGTTGATAAACAGGAGTGAAGAGAAAAATGAAAAAGAAATCTCTTAGATCTTCTCCTGTCGGTAAACAGCTCCACATCAGAGCAGAGTCCGACGTGACGCCTGGTGTTTTCCTGACCCGAAGTTTACTTTGTTCCACCATCGTCATGTCTCAGCTACAAACAGGCACATTACCTCATCGCCATCCATACTTTTTTCTTTCATTCCTAACCAAAATAAATTCATGAACGAGTCCAGATCAAGATCTGCAGCGGTGCTCTTACTGATTGTAGCCACAGGAGCCGCCAGAATCAACAAAACATTTTGAATACCTGGAACTTCTAAGGCGACTGCGCCATCATTTTTGCTTCTGCACATGTATAATGTTTTCTTAGTTGAATACAACTCCACGTCGTGAACTCCACATTGCTAATGTTTCCAAACTTGGAAAGCTATATTCAAAGCCTCCATGTGAGCCCCTGCCAGCTTTATTGCTGCAGGCTCTTTGATCTCAGTGCCAGAGTTTTGAAAAGCCAAAACACTTTCAAATACCTATTTGAATCAGTTGTATCAGTATAAAGGAACAAACATGGCCTCCTCACAGCTCTGCTAAACTCCCTGCGAGACCTGTGGCGTCCTTATCAGTTAATGTGCCACACATGATGCATGATGCTCGGCCCATATGAGTGTGTAGAGTCAGCGGTGATTCCTTAATAAGCAGTTCGTGTGTATCTGTTTTTGTATGTTTGTTTTTCTGTTTGCCCGCCGGTCTGAGCCTGTGTGTACACGCAGGGCCGTGACTGATGCGTGGCCGATCCCAAGACGTGGGGAAGACGTATGTGGGTGAAAAGTGAACTCGGTAATGAGCACTGTGAGTATGTGTATGAGAAAGATTCTGACTCCGCGCTTGCGAGCCAGTCTCTTGCCTAAGGGGGTCTGTGCTGTGGTTTCAAGCTTTTGAACGCAAGGAGTGATTAGGCAGGAGAGGCAGACGGAGCTGTGTGTCGGTAGCATGACTAGCCGTGTGTGAGTATAGGATGAATGCTCTGCGGTGGCTGGAGTTCCCCCTAGATCAAGCGCACACTGTTTTCAGATGACTGTTTTTAGCAGCAGCTGTCAGCCACTGTTACAGACATTAAAGACTCTAGATAGCAAGCAAAAGGGGCAAGATCTAAAGACTCCAAACAAAAAAGCAGTACAAAGTCATTCCAGCCATTCTGTTTAGCATCAACACTTTATTATGAGGGTAGAAGTGATATTGCTGCCTGAGCACGCCACCGCTTTAGGCTGGAACACACTGACACACCTGGCTGAGTCAGCTGAGTCAGGGCACGCGTGGCTGCAGACATGTGGGTGTGTTCATGTTTATTTGTCGGAGTTTTGGTTAAACATGGGTTTCCTTTTTTTCGTCCTCTCTGTCGACCTTTGTTACCCCTCACATACTGGACAGAAACCCACAAACACCCACTAACATATGGGTTCTGTCTTCAGTGGAAAAGGGTATGAATCATCGTTCGTTCCCGGGTCCAATGACTCTGCAGGCGTCACGGTTCATTATCGATCCCATTCTGTTTGGTGATGACTCTTATTCTTCTGGTGCAATGCTGTGACGTGAACTGAAGCTGCGGACGTCAGTGTGAAAAGATTTCTAGATTTCAATTATTATATATTAATAATTCATTAAGAATAACATAGAATTTCTTTACATGTTCATATACCAGATTTATATATTTGATATGCTTAAGCTTTTATATACTTGATATTTTTCTATACTTTATTTTTTTTGCATTTTGGATACCTTATTTTAAACTTTATTGAACACCGTATTTTTTATATTATAAACCTTATTTTATACTTATATAATATATAATATATATAATATATAATATATTATAATATAATGTTGATTTGCTCTTTTATAATGTATCTTTTGTGAGTATCAGGGAGTGCTGTTTGAGTAAAAAAAGTTCATGATTCTTGAATCTGTCTCCGACTGAAGTAAGAGATGTAAAAAAGTAACCGCGGTAACATTGTCGACGTGACCAACAGAAAGGAACGTACAGCACAGAGAGGCAGACTCGTGTACTGGCTATGGGAAAGGAGTCAATCGCCTATTGCTGGCAGGCTACCAGTGTTTTAAACCTGCTTATACGTGCTAATTTTGGTGTAGCGATTGTGTTTCTTTCTTTTTCTCCTTTCCTCTACATTGTTGTTGTGTTTCTCCTCCTCCTCAGGTTGTAATATGCGTCTGCGGGCTCTGTAGGAGGAGCTCAGCCTCCTGTCCTCTCTGTTTGTGTCCTAACAGCTCCGTTCTGCTCCACACAACTTGCTGGCCACAGGCAGCTGAGGCAGTGCAGCACTAATTGTGCAGGTCAGCGAGGTTACGCAGCCTCTCTGAGTCCTTCGTCTCTTTCTGCCTCTGCCTCCTTCGCTCTGATGTGGTTTGCTCTCGGCTCTCCGCTCAGTTACTATATAATAACGCATGACAACACGGTTTACATTGCCATGACAAATAAATAGTGCACTCTGATGTTTGATTCTGGAAACTTTAAATGCAACACCGCTGCAGAAGTTTACTTTGTTGTTCGCCAGAGAGGTTAATCATGCCGGCAATCCTTGAAAGCTTCCACACTTTTCAGCACAACCTCCGCTCATCTAAAATCATTTAGAGCTTGTTTTGTTTCCTCTCTTTTTTCCCCTCCGTGTGTGATGTAGGAAATGTAGGAGATGTTTGTCTTTTCAGGCGGGTTCCGTTGTCTTTTGTGTGTCTTGTCTGAAACAGCATGTCAGCCAGGCGGGGCGGCTCTGGGAGGATGTGTGTGTGAGAAAAAGAGAGTGTGTGTGCTGAATGAAATGTAAAAAGCAGTACGCCTGCCTGCACACACACACAACAGCCTTTGGCCTAATGGGAGCTGACACTCTGACAGGCTCTCTGAGCTCTTTATCTGGGCCTCTCGCCTTCAGAATTTGTGTGCGTGCGTGCATGTTTGTGCCTCTGCGTTTGTGTGTTGCGTGTTTCTGGACGCTTGTGTGTGTGTGCAAGCATGTGCATGTGTGACCCCAGCAGTGGTAGTCGCCAGGCCCCTAGAGAGTTCTTTAACCCCCTAACAGAGTCAGACTCATTTACATTGAAATGGGAGAGTGGCAGGGCCTCTTTATGGACTGTTTGCTTTCGCTCTATAGAAAAGCCTCAACTCCACCTCTCCTCTGTCACACACAAGTGCATGCACGCGCACACGCACATACATATACACACATGCGGCGTCACAACAGATACATGGGAATTTACTCCGCTGCAGGTCACACAGTTGGTTTTCCAAACTGTTGGACTGTTATGCCCTCTTTAAGCATCTGAAGTGTGTGTGTGTGTGTGTGTGTATGTGTGCGCGTGTGTGCGTGTGTGTGTAGCTGAATGAGTTATGAGGGGTCAGAAAGGGCTGCTGGAGCGGGTCTGTGTGGTTGTTAGCTGAGTGTTTTTCCACCTCGCACTACAGCTACCTTCCTAATGACTGCTGGCCAGAGCAGATCTGGAGTCCCACCGGTTCCCATCAACGAACTGGTCCCACACTCCAGATAAACGCTGCCCGAGGCATGAGATGCCAGATCAGAGCTCCTTCCTCAAAGAACTTCCTCATCCTCTGGAGAGGTGGCTCCAAATCTGACCCCAGATCAGTGTCTGTGCCGGCTCAAGGCAGACAGGAGTTCCTAAAGTTTATGGTGGCTGCCAGAGAGAGCACAGGTCTACTTATAGCAAGCAGGAAGTGAGTGGGAAGGAACCCTTTGATGATCCATACAATTATATTTCTTTCAGGAAAGTACTGTGGCTGAGGAGGGGAACGTCTCTCCTCCTCTCTCCTCTCAAGTCTATTTCACTGCCTCTTTCATACAGCGAAGACTTCTGCCCTCTTTGCAGACTTAATGTAGTGTTTTTCCCTCTATCTGCCTTCTTATCTTCCTGTAAGGGCTTTCTATAAAAAAGGAGAGCAGAGTGCGCTGTTTGAAGTCAAGTGGCTGGGTAAAGAGCAAATAGAGTCGATGTTTTCCACCTGTCTCGCTCTCTCTTCTCTAATTTCTTCCTGATAAATGCTCACTTGTACCAGCTATCCCTTTCTGTGGCTGCGGCCCCCGCCTGCTCAGCGGGGATGAACGTTTCTGTTAAAGATCACAGAGGAATGCACAGCAGAATCTATATTTAGCCACTTTCTGTATGCATTTTGCATGCACATGGACTTGTAAGTAGCATGCTGTGTCTATAATGTTCAGATGCCATGGACTGGTAAACACACGAGAAGGCTACCCATCATTTTTTATCAGCCAAAGTAATTTTTTCGCTCATATAAATTGAGTTTTTCATTAGAATTTATGAGTGTGTTTATATGCTTTTAGAGCCAACGCAACAGGTGGTCAATAAATAGCTGGGTTGCTACAGAGCCACTGGATCTCATGGTTACAGCGAGCGTATGGTGGGATGAAGCCATGAAATCTGCACCAGGCAAAAGTGAGTTTCTGCATCTTTGCCATAATTGATTTATTCCAAAAATCTTTAATGAGGGATAAGGTGGGAGTAATTTTGCCAGAAGGAAAAAGTGAACAAGGTTAAAAGATACAGTACGAAAGAGACGGGAAAGCTCACAACTTAGCCCTAGGATATTCTTCAGCCTGGAGCTAGAACACGCCATTTTTATTAGATTTAATCAGTGTCTAAATGTTCCTATCATGAAAGCATGAATGAAGCAGCACATGAATGTACAATGCCAGCCGCACCGTATATCACAGAGGCCGTGCCCTACACAGGAATGTCCATGTGTGGTTATAGCATGACTTTTAAAGTATGTTTTTAGGATGCAACAATTAATTTTAGGTACATGTTTTAGCTACACACCACTTCCCTTTCCTGTCCAGGATGAGTCATTGTGTGCGTGAGTGAGTGTGAGTATGTGTGTGTGTTTGTGTGTGTGTGAGTGGTGAGTTCAGTCACCGCAGTAAGAGCAAGCCACTCTCTGCCTCCCTGTGATGAGATCCAGATGGAAAGTTTCAGTGGATTGCCCACTCTGCTAACCATTATGGTTCCTAAAATCTCCCCGAATGCTTTTTTCTTCTTTCTCCCAAAGTCGCTGAGATACTTTTATACAGAAATGGACACTTTTAGACTGACTCACTTGTGCAATTGTATGCACTGTTTTAACTGAAGTGAATAAGTTGAATCTTTTACATCAAAGGGTCGTTTCACTTTGCCATCTCAACACTTCCAGTACGCTTCCATTGTGCCTGAATCCTCAGGAGCACACCAAACATCACCTGCAGAGCCACTCACATCAAGAGAAGAAGAGAACTACCTCTGGTCCTTTCAAGACTCGCCCCTGGATGTCTCATTTGCACCACCACAAACCAGATCAAAAGGTTCTCTCTATTTCCACAATCTTCAGTTGAAATAAAACTCGTGCCAGGATCTTAGCATGCGCACAAACACTTATTCACACAGGGATGCCCGCACACACACACACACACACACACACACACATTCATACTGTACATCCATCCAAACAGATTCGAACAGAGAGTTCTGAGCTGTGACAAACAGACCCACCAGGGTCCAAGAGAGAGGCCTTTCAAGTTTGGCCAAGCGGTCTACCACTCATCCCATCCATCAGCTCCCCTCTGGGTATGGGACACAGATCCAGGATCAGCTTACTGTTCACAAAAACACATTCTCAAACCAACACACAACAGTGGCGAGGTAACTGGTATCCTGGACGTACTGGTTGGGATTCGGTGTTTTGGGCTTTCCTGCTCCGATAGAGTGATGCCAGTTTAGGAGAACAAACACAGGACGTGCATATTTAAGTGTGACTAAGACACAACTCCGCTTCCCATTTTCAACACTAACCCTGTTTTTTTCGAGTACCCCCTTGCCTCTCAGAACAGAGTTTCAGAGGGATTGAAATCTCCCTCTATGACCAACCGTTTAAGACCATATTACATCATCAGTAGTCGTCCATAGAGACGCAACAGGACATTGCCAGTATGCCGTCTGGAGCTGTGGTGATTTCTCTTGCAAATTTAACTTAAAGAGATAAATAAACATGGACGCTCGCAATTCACAACTTTAGACTATCAATCATGTCATCAAACAAAAGGACCACTGCTTCACCACCTGGCCACTAGTGGTGCTACAGGCTAACATTAGCAACACATGCTGCTACCCTGCCAGTCTGCCCTGATATCAGAGGAGCGGCACGAAGTTAAGCAACTTTGACAGTTACATTTTGGGCATCAAAATGCAGGACTATCATGCACAAATATGCAATTACAATGTAACATTAGCTAGCTAGCTAGTTAGTTATGAAGACATCAGTAAAGTAGTAGTGACTGTTTTATGCTTGTTTTAAAGAAAAGGACCATGATGCATTGAAACGACAGAAGCCCCATTTCTAGCAGGGCAGTTCAGGTGCTTCCTCAAAGCCACTGCCTACTCTGGAGTCAGCTCTTTGTGGTTGGACAGCCAGCTTTCACTGGCGATTAGAAACAAAAGCTACTGTAGCATGTTTAGTCTTATCCACAGGAATACTGACAGACAACTTTAACTATGGACACCAAAATGAAGCAATAGTGGTCCAAAGACTACTCATGTTTGGATGCCAGTGAAGCAAAGCCAGGAGCATGGGCTCTCATGCCCAAGGAAAAGCAAACAACTCCAGACAGCACTAGCACCTGCCCAGAACCAGCACTTAGTTCGCTTTGGTCGAAAAGGGGTAAGAGAGTTCTACTAACCCTCGGCTTGAAGCGTAACCTCTCTATCCCAACAAGGATCGGGACACCATACCCCTAAGTGTGAGGGGCAAGAGGTGCACAGGGATTTGGCCTAAACAAAAAAACTGAAACAAGGCGCTTGTGAAGGACTGGCCTTCTCTCGTTTGCCTTTATGTATCGATATTTGCATATGTGAGTCAGAGAGGGTGGCAGATGGAAACTGGATGGAAATTGTGTGCGCCTATTGAGGGGTTCAGATAAATATGTATAATTGGTATTCAGTGTGTGTATGTGTGCTTATGAGCCAGTAGTATTAGTTGGCCTGCGGGCACAGCTTCATGTTTGCATAAAAGAAAGCTCATGCTGAGAAAATGCCACCAGCTGATGAATTCTTCCCCGGTGCAGCAAGGTCAAGCAACATCTACCTCTGCCATTGTCCATTTCTCTGAGGAAGAACATTATAAAATTGAACATGTAAACTTTGTCGTCCCAGACTACCCGTGGGTCACTTTCTTATCAGCGGGATCGCAGTCAGCCCCGATCAGTTAAATTTCCAGCAAAGTGAATCAGAAAAATGAAAACAGAACAAGACTGTTATCTGTTGTTCACAGCCAGACTCACCTGCTTATCTCCAGCTCTGTTTTTCCTCTCCCTGCCTTCTGCTGCCTGCTAAAAACTACAAACTTTGCTCAAACCACTTTACAGTGGTGACCTCAAATCTCAGCGGGCAGGCAGGCAGGCAGGCAGGCAGGCAGGCAGGCAGGCAGAGCGCTCAAGTTGAGTTGTTGCGTAAAAAGTGTCTATTTTTTTTTGTCAGACTTCACTTATATTGAATAATTCACTGGCAGACCTATATATAGGGTTGAGACCACTGGGTTCTGTATTTTTAGCTAGCTCCAGGCTTTATGTAAGGCTCTTTATATAATCACAAGGTTTAATGGCACATTTTGCTGTTAGACCTCAATCACGCTGAGCAGATAGAGGGGTCAGAGGACTCATTATCCATCACTTTAGGCACATACACACACACACACACACACAGCATGGCACTCTTATCAGTGCCGTGTATGCTGTCAGATGGAAAACCTAATGAGCACAGTCTTTTGCATATAGGTGCATAATTATGTGCCTTAAAAATGTCACAAAAACCTTCCATCACTGCCTTTTATTACGAGCTATATATACCGATCTACACACCACTGTAATATCACACCTCATGCCTGTCCTGCGCTGATGAGAATGAGTCACCAGTCAGCAGGCATTAAGCAGCCTGTATTGAGACTGCAGAAGAGTTATTAGTAAACACATTTATCTTCCTTTATCTGCTCCCTGTGAAAAGGAACTTAAGCCTGCGTGTATCGGCACCCAGCGGTTTCTTATCTGGAGCTTAAATGGAAGTCGTGGTGACAACCACAATTAGGCAGGACAGCACAGGATGGGAGAGGGTCACACATATAGTAATTACTCTGTCACCGCAGCGAGGCCACCGACACTAAAATACTGGCTCCAGATCAGCGGGCGCACCGCTGAGACAAATATACGCATCATTAGACAAAAATACACAGCTTTAGACATCGCTGTGAGGAAGTGTCAGGTAACGGAAGTGATGTTGTTATTAGGCCAATAAAAATGTGCAACATATTCAATCTGCGCGTTCTTCTCACCGAGCGGATCGAGTTCTGAATTAAATCATGATTGACTTGAAATTTAATTAAAATGAGCTCCGGACGCCCGACGTCCAAAGAAGAGCAGCAACTGTCTGCTGGTACCTTATCCTCGGCTCTCCCATTGTTTGTTATTCAACGGCGCTGGTGAAAATATTGAAAGTTATCTCAAGAGTGAGTTATTATTGCAGCATGGGTCCAGGCAGGTCCTCAGAGCCAAAACAACAGTGTTGGCCAGAAAGTCCTCTGAAAACAAACCTGAACTCTCTCTGGCACAGGGACGTTTATTTATCCCAAAGATTGAGGCTCTATTGCTCCGGGCTGCCTGAACCAGCCCTGCTCCATATTTCATATATTCACCACGGATAAACAACGCTGACTCTGACAGCCCCGCTCGTGCTGAAGTATGTCAGGATGTGTCTATGTGTGTGTGCAGGTATTTTACGTGTGTGATAAATGTTAAATCTGTGACAGAGAAGCTCTGCCTGCAGCCGTCCTTGAGAAGCTGCTCCTTTGTTCAATGATTGAATTGTTTTGTTCCCATATCTCCCCTCCTCTCCCTTCCTCAGCCAGTGTGTATCCATCTGTCTCACCCTCTTCCTTGTACTTATCCTTTGCAGTAAAGTTTGATTTCGTCCCCCCTCCCTCCTCCATTTCTTTGTCCCAGACACTCAGACTGTAAATAAGAGGCGCACTGTACCTCCACAGACATATTGATCACACACATCAGTCAGATGGCAGAAATAGATTGTGATTTACGGCGACTAAAGGACCTGGATGTGTAAGACCGAGTTTGTGAGTTGCGGTGTCCGTGTGTGTGTTTCTTTGATGTGTGCATGTTTCCCAGTGGGCCCGATACGTTCTCGGGGATATTTACACCCGGAGTTGACTGATAACATAATTAAGGTTGTGTAGTGATCTGTGGCGGCGGTGTTCCCACTACACACACCAAACACCGGTCAGTAAATAAAGCCTTGGCCCAGGAGGCGATCCTGTGACACAACATATATTCAGCAGAGCCACACACACCCACTCACAAAAGAAATAAATGAGTAATTCCACAGTCATGTCACACAGCAGAAAGGTAGCTGTTAGCTGGTGTACTATCGCCGTGCTGAGAGTACATTGCTGCTACTATGTGACAAAGCGGAGCTGATAAAGACTGTTTACGTAACAGTGTTGATCATTTTTTAAAGCAGGAGGAGGTGTTTCTCAGGAGGCACAAGAAGCTAAAGGAGTCACTTTTTCATGACGGATGATAGATTATGTTTGTGTTATATCACCAGACACATTTCAGCCACATTACCATCGCAGCAGTCTACTTTTCACAGTCTGAATATGAGCAAGCTCTCCATTAAAAGTTCCACTCTGACAAAATGAAAAGTGTATTGACTGATAAAACTGAACGGTTGGATAAATTCAGTGTCCTCAGCAGATTTCAGATCAGTCAATAAAGTCTGAGTCTGAGGTGGAGAGACCTTCTTTAGAGAATATTCTTGTACAATCATGTCTGTAGTTGTCAAAGCAGGATCTAGTATTTATGAGTTGTTGTTCACTACAAATCTTGTCAAAACAAGATATGATGTGTTGATAAGCCTCAGAGGTGCTGGTATGTGGATTTTATTACCTTTGGTACCTGCCCGGAGGCTAGCTATTTCCCTGTACTTGCAGCCTTTAAAGGATACGTCCACCAATTTTACACATTTTTAGTGTATGTAAAGTACAACTACATGTATGAAAAAGCAGTATATAGTTTTTTGTGGCTCCAGAGGAAGCTGCATGTAATCTGATAAATTACCTCCAGTGATGTCACTCAGTGGCTAAGCAGCATTATTAATGTAGGCACTATGTTTTGAAAAACAGTTCACTGGTGTAGCATTGTGCTCCTGATAATGTTGGACTTGTGATCGGCAGTTTTTCTTTTTAAACAAATGATCAAAATCGATATAGCAGAGCCAGAGGTATCGTTTTTTTTGAGTGCCATCATTGGAGGGAAGGTATTAGTTTACATGCAACTATGTTTTTTTGTTTTCACATGCAGTAGTACTCCTAAAGGCGTATAAACACACCTTAATCTGTAAAATTGGTGGACTTTCCCTTTAAGCTAACCAGCTGCTCACTGTAGCTTCATATTTACGGCACAAACATGAGCATGATACCTATCTTCTTTTCTCTCTGGAGTGAAGAAAATAAAAGTAAATGTTCTTTTACTTTTATCGATGCACTGACAGGAGAAGCACTCCTAAATTTCGTTGTATTCTCGATGTACAATGACAATAAAGGCTTTCTATTCTATTCTAAACTGGCAGTAAGGCAACCAAAACAGGAAGGGGCATTTTTCCCCTGGTCGCAGTGGAACAACTGGAATAACTGTGGAAACAAGTAGTGCCAAGACAAATAGAACCCCCGATTCTCATTTCTTAGTACTGATCTCTTTGGCCTTGAAGGAGACCGGGAGATAGGCAGAAGAGATGCAAAGCTAAAAGCTCACAAACCTCTGTAAACAGACATTACCTGTTGATATGTGTTCCCTCTTCCCCTCAGAGTTCAATAGTTGTGTATTTCCATCTAACTTTTCCTTTTGTTTTTGAATTTTTACAACCCGGATAACTATTTTTTCATATTACCAAAACACCTCATCTTCCCCATCTGTTACCAATGATGACAACGGGTTCTTTGGATGTGTCTTTCTGAAGATTCACAGAATGTACCACAAGTCAGGACACTGTGCTCATTGCTGTTGGATATGAGAGCATGCTTGATATTTGCACTTTAGAAATTGTTTTACAAAGCACTGACCCAAATGCTTTGAGTCTTAGGAGCTTCTACCATTGCCAGGCTAATCGGCATCCAAATCAGTATTCAAAGGAAGGAGACGTTGAGTCGGCTGCACTGAAAAAGAGGCAAAAGACTGTTCAAGAGTGAGAAATGGAACAATTCTCACTGAAGTTTCGAACCTCCGAAAATGGTATTCAGGACAATTAAACCCCCTCCTTATTCAGGACAACTTCTTAGGCCGCATTCAGACCAAATCTGGCATAACGGCATTTAGCCACAGGGTTGTGTGGCGGTGACGCAGTGTCAGTCCATGGCCCGTTTGTGTGACGTCATGCGGGGAACTATAACCCCAGCCGATCAGTTTCCTCTGTGGCTCCGCTACAAGCATGCTCATCCCATTAGTGATTGTTTGTCCACATCAACAAATTGAAAAAGATAGTAACGGACCAGCATAGGAATGGACAACGATTACAACTATAACGCTACACAAAGAAATTTCCACTATGTTCCTCCTGTAACATTTAGCCATAAAGAATAAAGTATTTTCAACTGGTGAAAGATGCCAAATACACGACACATTATTGTACACTCCACTGTGGTTTCAGTCATTCATGCTGCCGCTCTGTTTGCCAGCTTACGTGATTGGCCACTGAAAGGTAACGTTGAAAATTTAAGCAAATGTGAGAATGCATCCGCGCTGCCTCAGCCTAAATGCATTCCCCTCAGGCAAGTGAACGGGAGGACCTACTTTTCGGCACAACTCTGGAGTCTGAATGCAGCCTTACCGTTGCTTTGGTGTCTCGGAAATACATCAATACATATTGAGGTTTTGCAGAATCACTGCTTGTAAAAACGGTGAAAATTCAATGAATAAATGTCTTTATGTCTTTGGGCTTTGGACCAGACTGTTTACATCCCTCACATTCTAAACTGAAGTCAATACAAATGTTTCATCAATGACTGTGATGTTAATTTTCCTTCAAAACAAGTTTTTGTTGACATAACTTTCCATTGTTTGGGCTGTTGAGCATACATCTGCTAAATCTAATTCATGCATGCTAAAATGTGATCTTTGTTCTCTAATTGCATAAGTTAATAAAAGTTCTGCTTAAACTTGTGTCAATATCAAAATCTAATTTGTGTAGCACTCATGAGATGCTGTTGGTAAATGTATTTAGTGGAGTTTGTTTAGTATTGATGAGAGCGTCACGGTATTGATGCTTTTTCCTGTCTTTGCTCTTCATTATGTGTCATCTGTGAATTCAGGCGTCGGCCTCTTTCTGTGTGTGGTTCCTCTTGAGACACAAGATCATCCCTCTCCACATGTCACATACTGACAGTTCTCTTCTCTGGAATGTTAATGCCACAAGCTACTAATTGGGCTGTGTTTGTGTGTGTGTGTGTGCGTGCGTGCGTGTGTGTGTCTGTCTGTGTGTGTTACAATGTATAAATTAGTGAAGACATCTAAACCAAGTTAACTGACGGAGAGTCTTTATTATCTCAACTTAAATGAGGTCCTGATCTATGAGAGAGAATCGTTACACACTGCAGACACTGAACGCGTCTCCATGCAATTGGCCTCACATCCAAAGCTCCATCAGCAGATCAAAACACCATTTTATCATGCAAGTTGTGTAGCTTATGTCCTATAGTGAAGTGCATCCTTTCCTCAGAACAGTCTCTTTACATACATTTAAACCTCGAGCCTCTTTATGGTGCACTTACCATTAATCCACATCTATATCTTCAAAGAGGAACAAAAAGACCCTTCATCACATGATCAAGACTGCCCAGCCAACTGCTTTCAGACTTGTGAGGATTAAAGACACTTTCCAGCTACAAAACAAAACCCCCACATCTCAGCTAGCTGACAGACAAGTAGGATGGGAGCATGGGCAGAGCTCCATGAAGAACTCTTGGCTGGGGAAGCAAAGGGAAAAACTAGGCCAGAGAGGCCACAGGGGTTGTGTGGTACGCTCTCCTTTGTTACTCAAAGAGATGATTTTGCTTATGTGGGCATTGACAGGTCCAGAATGGGTTTGTCTGTCACCACAAGTGTGGATACACAATGGTGTGTCACCTAGTGCTGTTGTGACATTTGTTCTCAGTGAGAATTAGCTTACAAAGGGTGAAAGGATTCAAACCGCAGTTTGGTGGATATATATCACACAACACAATTCACATTTGAAAATGACACACAAAGAGGACACTTATTCTGAAAAGCCAAAACAACAGGAAATCACCTAAACTGTTATTTATTCTCTCTTGAGTGGCAGACAGCAAACCAAAGTGTGATACCTCTGTCTCACTGGACAAGAAACCCAACAACACTGGATAACATCTGGCTTTTGTCTTCGCTGTGAAAGGCATCCACTCCCGCATCGATCGACTGATTTGATTGCAGAAATCAGGAGTGTTTACCAGCTCCAGCTCTGATTGGCTGTGGTGGAAACACACCTGAGTGGATGTGCAGGCTTGTTAATACTTCTTCATCCAGCTCCATAGAAGCAGAGCTTGAACATCGCTCAGTCAGCACTAAGATTGAAACAGAGACCGAAGTTATCTGATCTGAACTGTGTACGTGCAGCTCAAGACAGGGATCAGAAAGAAGTAAGATGTCTCACTCAGACTTTTTCTGGATGTACTCAGTAGATGAGGTAATATGATCTGCTGTTTCCTGCTTTACTGAAGTGTTCGTGATGAAAGCATGAGAGCAGACCCATCTTAAGAACCTGCATATGCCCTCTACTTTGGTGTAGAATTGGTATAACAGACATCACCTGGTAAAGAACCAACTAGGGCGGTACGTAAACAGGTCAAAGATTTAGAGCTTGATAAAATGACGTCTTAATTCAATGAGAAAATCAAATGCCGCACACTGTAGCTTCTAATGCATGTAAGAGTGAAAATGTGATAACACCCGACCTGCTAGCCTAAATCATGAAGACCTGGGAATGTGACTCCGCAATCAACTATCTCTGTATAGAATTGTTCACCTTTAAAGCAACATTATAAATAAATTAGCTTTTTGTGCAATTTGGTGCACCCTACAGTTTCTGAGTGCAACACCACTGTCGTAAATACAAATCCCAGGTCTGTAATAGTTTGTCAGGTGTAATGTAGGTGCTAACTACAAACAAAACTCATTCAGTCATAACAATGTTATGTGTTGAAAACATGTATGTTGAAGTAAACGTGTGCAACGCTGTGATCCGACCCTCTAACTAAGTTAAACGGTGCAGAAACAAGAGACACAGTTCACCCTGTTACAAGACACTGTGCCATCAAAATGATGTTGAAGCTGTTTTATTTTAAGGCAATGAAGTGACATTATGTTGACTGATCATTACATTCATATAACCACATTATCATAAAACATCTATAGCAGCTCTAACTCTGTTATAGTAAATTAAGTTGTTACAAACAAAAGTGATCTTGATATTATATATCTGGATTGGCCCTCAGTGCTCTTTTTAACGTGATGAATCACTTTATTCAAATCGAGGATTTTGTCTGAGAATTTAACATGTATTTCAGGGTGATGATGTCATAAACGTCCTGCTGAGACTTCATTTGAAAACCTAAAAAGAAGCTTCTGGTTTAGTACAGGCTGAGAACTCTGCTGAGTCACCGCAGGTTTTAAATCTAAATCTGTCACCTCCTGCTCCCAGTGAACACTTCTAATGTCCTCAATGGTATTTTTAACTTGTATTCAGACAAGTGACTGAGTACAAAGTCTGACCTGTGTATTAGTTAAGTATGAACTGCTGCACTGAGGTGTTAATCAACGGAGGGTCACAGAAACATTACGAGGGAGAAAGGTTTGTTCTTGCTACAGATAAACAGCACCTGTATCTGAGCAGCACATTTTTTTTCTGTTTCCTGTTCTGTCTTGGGTGTGAAAATGCTGGCTTAGTGTTGATGAAATGCCAAAATGGACATTTGGTGATTTTATATCCAACCCTCCTTAATTTGGACGTGGTCCTAGATGGACGCCATCTCTGTCTTCCTCATCCCTTTCTGGTTCACGGGTCATACTAAGCTTCTTCTACACTGCAGAAATCTAGTGAAAAAATCTGACTACAACAGTAGTGGTTGTAGTCAGATTTTATCATTTTTCATTTCTTGTGTGTTGCTAATAACAGCTCATCACATTAAAAAAGAACATTTACAGCTTATCAACTTCATTATATGTTTTTTTAAAACGATCAAGAAGACAAAACAATAAATATTAAAACCATTTCTTTCAATATGCAGCAAGTTGTATCGTTGTTGGCAGATTGTCACAGTAACACAAAATGCCTGTTGGCTGTGGAGTTTTTCAGGAGCTCAGCACTCACAAGTTTTGACACAGTAAAAAGAGCTGAGAGAAATGCTGATTCACTGACTTGTAGCCCTTTATTGTCCAATCAGTGCTGATGACTACCTGCTCCAGCTGATGATACCTCTCAGCACAGTCTGACAGGACTGAATCTGAGCCGACCAAAAACACTCAAGTGGACTCAACACTAGCAGCTAACATCTTAACATAGAAGATCCGCTTGTAGAGACAGATATCTGTCACTGTCTAGCACTTTCACTGTAGTCATCATGTATGTGTGATCTGGCTCTCTCATCTCTGGTACACTTGAAAACAAGACAAGAAGCTGCCTTACAGTGGAGTCAGAGCTGCAGGATAAACCCTCTCACCTGCTATCAACAGCAGGCTCATCTGTCCCGTTGAATTCACACCTTTTTTACTTGTGAATGCAAATTTTCTTCAGCAGAAACACACGCGATATATTAGCTTATTTAATTCTATTCATTGTTTGTTTCGAGTTGAATGTCTGACTGTAAATCTGCAGAGCACCTGTTCACTTGTATTCTAAGTGACTGAGAATGGGCTTATATTACACAACCTAAAATGGCTTATTATATTAATACAAAATTTTTTTATGAAATATAATAATATTGAATTAGCAATGCCAGAGGTCATATTATGCTTGTTGGGTTTTTTGTCCACGCCAAAGAGAGTTCCTCTCTCCCACAGAAAACCCTGCTCCTGTACTGCCAGTGTTTCCCACAGAATCAGACTTTAAAGGTCCCATATTATGAATTACACATTTTCTCTGGTCTCTGCATATATAAGCTGGTCCTCCCGGAGCCTACCAACTCCCAGAATGAGGAAAGCAAATGAGTCCTGCATGGTCTCTGCAGCCCATGCATTGGTGAAACGGCGCTCCTACAGGCTGTTCAGATTCAGCTCCTGTAGTTACGTTATGAAAAGAGAGATGTTCATAGGCTGGCCTCCTCTGCATGATGATAGGAGATATCCTTGAGGTGAAGTTCAGTGTGTTCAGCGGTAAGCTAGCAGTGTTTCGCAATTTCGTCGCTCAGACAGCGATTGCGTTTCATTTTTAACGACAACGTGCTGGCTACGGTTCGTGTTAGTTTGTATGTGTGTGCTAACCACTTCACATCAGACTGCCTCAGTAACGGGGTCAGTACAAAGCTGGCTTTGTCTCAACACTGACCCACATAAAATATGTGTATATATGTGTATGTAAAATAAGTATTTACAGTTGCTTTTGAGTATGGTGAAGTCAGCTGGAAATTGGCTAACTAGTTAGCTCAGCTTCGGTCCGCTATGCAATAGCGTTTGAAGTGAGTTTAATGTTAACAATATTACAATGGAGCTTGGTTGTCACAGTAAAACGTCTGGAAACATGTGCAGACTGGAGACAGAGATGATGCCAACAGTGTCCAAGAGTTTGGAGACTGTGCTGGAGACGAACACAGCTTTTGCTAGCTGTTAGCCATTAGCTACATGGTAGTAACTGTAACAACACATACGAACAAACTAAGTAACATATTCAGACACACTAACCATTCTGAAACGTCCTGCTGCAGCTGCAGAGTCTGTACTTCTTCAGGAGCCTCTCCTTCTGGGTCTGATTCTGGGTCAAACTGATATGGTTGAACGAAAGCATTTCGGCGAGCCATAGCGTTACATCCACCTTAAACATTAGCACATGCTACTGCTAGCGTAAGCGGCATCTTCTCCCTGAGAGGGACATGTAGTGGGCAAGTAGGCACAGAAACAGCCTGCTCTCAGTAGAGCTTTTAGGACTTTTAAACAGCTGAAATTCAGGACCACAGATGTGTTTGGGGCAATGCATTTCAAATACACTGTTGTTGGACCTCTGACAGCTGTGTGAAATTGAGGAAAACAGTATAATATGGGACCTTTAATTGTGGCGGTGGCTGTCCAGCTGGGGTGTCATAGAGCATGCGCACTTGAGACTTCCAAGTCGCTAACTTCCGGTTTAGTGCCGAGCTAATGGGGATGAAATGTAATTGGGCGGCTCCTCTAGACTCTCCTCTCCTTCTATTGGACCTAATCTCTCAAATTAACTAACCCTAACCTGAACCCAAGTGCGGTAAATATTCCTCCTCCTCTTCTTTGTTGGTTTTACAGGAAGACTAAAAACCCCAATGCCGTCCACTTTATCAGAGTTTATAACATGATGCTATTCACTGACCAGTGCGCTGTTTTGAGTGAGTAAGACAGGGATGCGCAGCTACTAAAATAGAAAACCAATATGTGATGGCCAATGTATGTGGCAGACAGCCACAAATAAATTAATGTGTGGGAAACACTGTAAATAGATATATAATATAAAATACATATTATTGTACCGCAGCCATACCTACCAGCTGTAGCAGCGTTGGTTTTGAATATATTATATCGTCCTTGGATCACACTATCTTGCTCGGCATAATCCGCCCTATTGGCTGCATCGCTAAGTAATCTGCATGCACAACTCTCATCAAAGATTGAACAAAGGCGATTTCTCACTCAGTAGCTAAAACGAAGCGTTGGAAACACAGTGCGTAAAGGTGCAATGCACTATATGAGAAAAGTAATGTGTTTATTGAAAATGAAAGTATGTAAACCTATTCTACTGTGACCCCACATAAAACTATGAGCTGGAATATTAGCATAATATGATCTCTTAAAGTTTTATTATCAAAACAACATCTGTACACATGTCCATTGTATTTGGGGGTGTGTTGCCATGTCCTTTGAAAGGGTGCAGTGGTGTAAAAGTTTGTGAGCCAATCCAATAATCTGCTCCTTATTAACCTTCCTCAGTAGAACTTCCTCAGGTTCACTGGCTGCTGCAAATGTTGAACAACAGTGACTGCCAGGAGGGTTAAGCTGCCAGGAGGCGTCTTCAGGAGGGTCTGTTGGATGGATGAAAAGCTTCAGAACAACCCCCCCTTTCTGATTAACACCCACCTCACATGGTGATCGGTCAGATATGCAGAGGTTTGAGCTTCTCTTTCTCTTGTACTTCTTATTTTCCAACTAATATTTTTGTAACTTTTTTGGGCTCTATCTTACGCTTGGCGCAGTGCAAGTTGTTATTTTCTCTCCCAGTGCCCAGTTCGTGTAAATAGCGGATGTACCTGTGGGCCGCTGGGCGTGTTGGTCTTAAAGTGAGGTGTGGTCAGGTGCAGTGATGGTGGATTGCTATCTTGAGGCAGCAGAAAGCGACTGTGCCATAGATCAACAGAAAGCTGGTCTAAAGTCAAAGTCTGTTTCCTGCTATTTAAAGGACGCATTAGATGTGCCTACACAGGCGAGTTCACACCGTTCATACACTCTTTTTCTCTCGATTTTATGATTTGAGAAGCTACTTTCTGTTATTTTTTACATTTCCATGAATGCAATCATGCACTGTAACAAATATTGTGGCTCATTTAATCAACAAAAGTAAAAACTGTAGTTACAAACTCTCCAAAGGAAAAGGGTTTAAATAATCTAAAATGTTTACCAGCTGTTCCTGGTACGCAAATGCACATGTTAATGTAGAGATACCCATAACATTTCTGCTGCTGGAGGATTTCCTCAGGTAATGTCATTAATATTTTCCTCTTTATGGACTTATGTCTCCCCTCTCATTCCAGCCGTTATTGATCAGGATGATCACTTTTATGACCCGTCCTGCCCGATCCACGTACTGAGATCTGTGCACACACAGCTGCAGCACTCCTCCTCCGGTTAAATACTAGTTAATTATTTTTCAAATGCAGTCAAACACAGTTGTTGATGTGACAGAGTGAGGATCACATCCCTTTCTCTCAGTAAAGAGGAGTGCTACTGATTAAACTGGCTCTTAAAGGGAATGGGAGACGACACTTGTCGATTAGTTTGATTTATGTTCCGCCCAAAACACACCCATGACACACCCCTTTGTGCTGAACTTTGCCCCCAGATCATCTGCATTTATCTAGCAAAATGGAGCTGGACATGCCAGAATTGCACTTTTGTGCTGCACCATGTGCTGTAGACTAAATTGGGCCCTCTATGTTTAAAGGTGCAATATGTACATTTTTAGCTGACATTTTTTTTAAGTTAACTTAAATTATCAACAGGATGTGAATGAATATCAGTTTTGATGTAATCATCAATCATCAGTGTAATGTGCTGCAGAAGTTAGCAGAAATATGACCCCTCAAATATCACTCTACAGGTGTTCTCACTCCAACAGCTGCAGTTAATATATATAGCATGTAGCTTCTTTTAGAACACAAAATAAGGACGTTTTCAACCGTACACTATGATGTAAATAGGAACCGTCCCCTCAGTTATGTCGATCATCACAACAATAAACATCAAATGGAGTAACATACTTGAAACTGCTGCTACAAGAACAGCTGACATCTCGAACAGAGAGTTATTAGCCTGGTTACTCACCTCCTGCAGCCAAAGATGCTCACAGATGGCCTGCCAAGAAACAAGAAAAACACAGCCTCACTGATCACGACTGTTGGTTTGTCAAACTGGGTCTTCTGGATCACTGAACTCAAAGGTCTCTCTTATTTTTTAGGAATGTGCCTTTTTATTAAACATACTTACCTGAAATTGAACACTTACATCGTAATTTTTCCGTGGTTTGCCTCAATGCAGCATGACAAGGTAAAAAAGTTGAATTTGTAATCTAATTACAGCTTCGAATCTCCCAAATGAATCCTTCAGTTGAGCCACAACAACACCACATACCCACTGCATTGTTGCCCATCAGAAGTCAAACGGCAGCTCTCTGAAGAAAGACAATAGGCCTGCCAATTGAAAGCAGTCATTCTGTGGTCTTGAAGGAGGCCCTATGTTACCACATCTAGTTTTGTGAGGCCTGTCTAGATCTCAATTCACAGAGTCTGAGGGTCTTTCATCTCCCTGGGCCTATCACTCTAAGCTGGGAAACAGGAGCTAAGGGACCCTCAACTCGCAGTACCCCAGCCCGGCTTCCCTGCCCTCAGACCCCTCCTACTCCTGCCTGCCGTACAGGCCCTCTCAAAGGAGTCTTTCAGGATTGTGCTGAGGCCCAGTTCCAGGTCAATGGGAGCCCAGAGATTTAGAGCTGCTGTCTGAGTTGGGAACAAATGGTTTGTTTGGTGAGCGGTCTGAAGTAGCTTTAGAACCTCCATCAGGCTGAAGGTATTGCTGACTTAAGTATTCAGCATTAACTGCAGCAGAACTAACATGACTGTGATGACAGAGGCGCCGGTCCCCACTTCTAAATCCTATTGCTCGGTCACAGGCAGAGGTTGGGTTGAGGTCCTCAAACAAAAAGTTCATGTAATGTTTCATATTATCGATACCTCAAAACTTATTCAACACGTCTCAACAAAATGCCACAAAATGTCCAAGATAAATTAAAGCTGGTGACACCTGCTGTGGCATTTTCAGAAACACAATTATACTGACCTGCGAGGGGCTGACATTTAAAAGAAACACATTTGCACCCATCAGTGGAATAACTGCAGCAAATCCGATTTAAGAGACATATAAATATATCCAGTGCTGAGTAAAGAAACCAATTTAATTGCCAGCGGCACCATCATTCAGGCCGAGTCGGCACCTGTTCATCAGTCTGCTCTTATTCTGATCTGTGCCACTGCAGGAATGCCTCTGCATGTGGAAGGTCGTATCCTTGTGCAGGGTGTGCTTTGTCTTGTGCCCCATCTGCCCTGAGTGGCAGCTCGGCTTCATTTGGGAGACATCACCTCTGTACTCTATCTCTAGCTGTCTCTGCTCAGGCCTTTGTGTGAGCCCCAGCCACTGATTGGGCTGTATAATGTGACTGATGTCCTCTGGGCAATCTGCTGTTGGGACAAGGACGTGCTCAGGTGATCCAGAGGCTGATTGGCGCCCGGCTAATGGAGAGGACACTGTGACCTCTGAGGCTGTCAGGTGCCAAACCGGCCTGTTAATTATGCATCCGGACACTCGACTGCCGCTGGAAGCAGCCTGCCACCGCCTGCGTGGCGTCTAGACATACAAACCCCTAAAAATTCACTGGCATCGCAGGCTTACCAGGCGCTGCATATGTGTGTGTGTGTGTGTGTGAGTGTGTGTGTGTGTGTGAGTGTGAGAATCTTGTACCATCTGGTCTCGGGCTGAACTGTCTCTCTGCGCTTTGTGTGAACATCAGAACAGGGATTCTTCACTACTGCTCATAGGTGTGTGAAATGTCCATATTTTCCTGGGTTAGGATTTTATGGCTGAGCAGTGTTGGACAGCTGACCACAACGTTTTTATTTCTGCAATTCCCAGTCTTCTTTTCTTTCTTCCTTCCTTCCTTCCTTCCTTCCTTCCTTCCTTCCTTCCTTTTCTTTCTTTACTTCCTTCATCCTCTTGGTCTGACCATGCAAATCAAATCCGTTTCTCCTGCCATTCTTCATCAATTGCAAACATTGTAAATACATCTCTATAATCTATGTTGATCTGTTTAAGTGCTGCTGCAGCATTAAATCCATTAGTTGTCAACAGTTAAATTAATCGCAGAATATTTTGATGATTGATTCATTGCTTTGGGTCATTTTTAAAGAATAACAGTCCCCACTTGGCGATGCCTCGTCCTGCTGAGTCTACTCCTGGATCCACACAGTTTACATATATTATAATTTGTATCAGATATTCTGTCAGTGCAACTTGTAAACTTTGATTTTGTTGTTCTGTTCTGTACATGCGACATCTGTTGCTCATCTGTCCGTCCTGGGAGAGGATCCTCCTCTGTGGCTCCTCCTGAGGTTTCCTCCATCTCCTTGTTTTTTTTTCTCAACATGGAAAGTTTTTCCTCACTCGAATCGAGGGTTTAAGTACAGAGGATGTCGTTCACTGTACAGATTGTAAAGCCCACTGAGGCAATGTGATTGTGATTTTGGGCTATATAAATAAATGTTTCATTGCATAATATATGTTCAGATTACTAGTATATAGGCTGATTATCTTGTCAGGACAAGGAGTAGATGGTTGAAGTGATGACTAGGTGGGAGTCCACTATTTGAGACCAGGTTTCAACCTACAAGGCCGCATATTTTTAACAAGACATCGGGACATTTTCCATCTGTCTTTTTGGCAACAAAGCCAAGTATTTTGAGCCAAGCATGATCTTTTTCCAACCCTAACCAAGTGGTTTATGTGCTGAAACCTAATCAGATTTTAGGCAGTGCCACCACATAATATTGAAAAAAACATAAAGTTTGAATATATCTGTGTTTTGAAGAACATACAATGCTAACATTTACTCATGGTGCCAAGGTTTTATATAGCAACTCCTTTCACCCTGCCGCCTTTCTAAAGAGGAGTAAGCTAATATTGACGTTTTTACTACTTTACTCATTCTCCTCCTCCTCCTCCTCCTCATCACCCACCACCTTCCCTCCGTAATCCTACCTCATCTCTCTTTAATTGGTCCTCTGTATGCCTGATCCCCCCCATCCCCCTTTTACCCTGTCCTACATCTCCGTATTTGTTTTAGCTTCAGATGGTCTGGTAGATAGGCTAATTTTCTCGCTCCCTTATCACCCAGTATAATCAGACAGGAGCTGTGTTCTGCTGTATTACATGTAGTAGTGGAGACGTGTGTTTGTGTGTGTGTGTGTGTGTGGTCTATTTGGTTATTGCATTGTTAGAGGCAACTGCCTGCCAACACTATTTCTTTTAGGCAGACAAAAGCCATGTTTTGGATGAGCCATGTTTATTGTTCGTGCTGACACTGCTTTTATGACAGAATGACTAATGAGAACACTCTGGTGTGTGTGTGTGTGTGTGTGTTTGGCATAAACACTATTAAAAACAACAGCAATTGGCAGCATTCTAAAATCCTGGCACAGTGAAATTTATGATATGAAATGAGTGTGCTATACCTGCGACTGGAGGGTAACTGAGGGGCACCGGCTGGCCTGCATCCTACGCACCTTTAGAGAAGCCTCTTCTGAAAGACATCTCTGTTTTACTGCAAAAATGAATATTTTGAAGCTCACAGCATCATGTTTTAACAGGCAAAAGCTCTGTTACGGTCTCTATAAGATTATATTCTTTACCTTCGCTTTTAAGTTGAGCTGAAATGGAAGGCGGCGCGATATTTGCTTCTGCATATTAACGTGTTTCATGTAAAAATGATCAGGTAGGGAGTGACATGTTACTGTAGCCAATGGCACAAGTGTTGAAAATGAGTTATGCCCCACGCCACGCAGCTACATGTCAAAGTAGCTAGCTGTAACAAGTAGCTGACCAAACAGCTAACGAAGCATCCAAGACCAGCTGACAACGGGGAATACAGTACGATGGTGGTTCTCTTGCAATGTTTAACATGTTTAGCTCCTGGCAACACGGGGCGTCGTCAGTTAATAAGACTGCTAACGTTAGCTGCAGGACTAAACAAGCAAGCAGTAACTGTCAAGCAGCCAAACTCTGTAAACTACCTCAATACAGGATTTCTTGTGATGCCGTTTCATCCAAATCAGTTAATACAATTATAGATTTGTGTTTTTGTGCAGTAATCAGTGAAATACTGTGACCGATTTTGATAAAGGATATGAAAGAACTTGATTTTTTCTAACCCTTTTGCATATATTGTCATGTAATGGTTAAAAAGGCCTTTTTAATTTCATCTCCACTTTAATACTGTGATCCTATAGCATCATGAAATCGTTGTTAGATCACTTACTCATAAAGGTTCAAATGTAACCATCTGTATTGTACTTAATTCAACAATGTACACATTTAAGCTCTTCAGCAACACTGTAAACAGTCAATAGCAACAGTTTCACAGGTCAAAGCATTCAAACCATACTGTAAATAAATATGATCCCGCAGCGTCACATAAAATAGTGTTTGTATGTAATAATACTGCACTTGGTTAAGATAAAACACCAGGGCAGGATGTGGGCTCAGTCACGTACAACCACAACAAAGCCAATCAGCAGGAGTGCAGATAGTTCGGAGGAGTTTCTTTGAGGAGACTCTTCAATTCATGGTCTCAGACTTGGCGTGTCTGTTCAGAACTGAGGAGGATGGCAAGGTCAGCCAAACAGTGAGGATTCAGGGAGCAGAAGAGTGGATGCCCCGAGGGTTGAAAACCATGTTCCCGCAAGAAAAAAAAAGAACAGCACTGAAGTAGCAAAAAGCTACATGTATGATTCTGTGCAAACATGTAATATACGTTCATAATGTTGAAATGACTATTTTATACACTGGTTTTCTTAGGACTCGTACTGGAGGGGAGATAAGAGGTATGTTGTAATGTCTGAGGACTTCTGAAGGTCAGTCGCTCCCAGACTGGATGATGTCATGCAGGAGGAGGGTTAATAACACCAGCATCGGGCAGGACTGAAACACGGCTCTGCTCCCTCTTTTAGTCTTTTGCACAGCATAGCAACAGGTTTTAGATTTATAGATTTTCAGTTTTAAACCACACAATCTGTTCAGTCATCATTTAACTATGGAAAGTATCAACTGTACTGTGGGTACATGAAGTGAATGACTAATGAGTGTTTATACATAATCTTTTAATTTCCCTCCCCTTTAGGGTCTAATATTTACCAAAGCCAGAGCTCTCGGAGAGGAGCAGCAAGATACTAACAAGTAAGTCCTGTAAAAATAGTCACAAACAGCAGCTGATACAAAGTATTCGTGTACCGTCGCTGTGTGTTCACGTTATTTGTCTTGACACCACACTGAGGGAGCACGGGGGTGCACGCAAAGATTAGAAGGCAACAGCAACCCGGGGAAGGCAGAAATAACAATGTTAAAAATTCAGAGAGCGCTACAACAACAATGACTCCTGAGGTTAAAGAGCAACAAACGCCTCTGAGGGATTTAGAGGCAGTTTAATCATCATAAACCTAAATATATATTTGAAAGCGGCAACAGACAACCTTTCCCCCCTACTGTTTCCAAGTGGTATTATTATTGGTGCCGCCGTTTTAAAGACAACTGGATTGTTTCCATGTCCTTCGGAGTTGCAAACAAAAACAGCACAGGAGGAAACGTGACTGTTTTCAGTCTTTTAGAAATGGATTTCCAGTAAACCTTTCGTTACCCAGCGTGCCCGGTGGTACGCTGAAGCAGAAAACTTGTCTGTTGTCAGTGTAACATGATTATGCATCACTATTGTCTCGTGGCTTTGAAGGCACAAAAGCTTGTGTTCACAATTGTAAATACGTCTATGAAGGTCAGATGACTCGATCGGCTGCTTTGTCAAAACATCCAAAAGTTATTTGGAGGTGTTAATTAATGTGTTCAGTCTCTGGCACAGTTTTATTCACTGCAGCTGCCGTTTATTGTGTGCTGATTGAGCTCTTCATAAAAACCTTGTAATAACAGTTTGGGTTCATTCCCATACGGAAGAGATCTTAATTAATCGCTGTACACAGTAAACTCTCATTCTACAGTTTGACTTTTATTTTCTTATTCCAGAACAACCTAAATCACAGAGTTCAACGTTCAGTGAATGATCTACAACCAGTTCAAGAGTTTACGCCCCCTCCTAGTTTCTCTCATTTAACTGGTTCAATGAAACACAGGACTCAACACTGAACCCATGTAGAAGTGTTCCACTGTCCATCTGTTGTTGTTGTTGTGGGGTATTGCTCAGGCCTGACCTTTCTACTGGATTGAGTTCTCAATCCACTTAGAAAAACAGAAAATACAAATAAGCAAACTCCCACACATTGCAAAAGCTCAGCATGTCACATATGGCCTGTGTCGTAGAAATGGCAGATGTATTTTGTGGCTCTGCATTCGAAGACATTCAACACACATGCACATGGAGCCAGTGTTATCTGCACTGCTCGTTATCCACTTCAGTCTTGGTTTCCGGGGGGTTTCTGTCCCCCAGCCTCTTGGTTCATATTTCACTCAGATGGGTATAAATGAAATTTAGAGGCAACAGGGACAAAAAGCTTGTGTTGAAAGACACTGTGATGATTGGAAGATGTTCGCACAGTCTGGAGCAGAATAGTTCATCCCGGATACCATTTCACTGTCTGTTACCTTTTTAGATGTCTGCTGCAACCCAATCAACAGAACAAATACATCCTGCAAACCACAGATTTGATGAAATTTTTTATCTCCTCATGTTCACGTTTCAGTGTTCTGTTGTGGCAATGCTGGATCTGTTTAGGTTTAGGCACAAATCCACTTGATTAAGGTGAGGAGGCATCACGTTTTGTAGGGCGTGTTTATCTTTAGCAATCTCACAATTTGATTCAATTTCAATTGATTGAATTTGATTCAAATCGATTTTTGATTCAAAATTGATTATTGGTTGGATGAGTTGAAAGGGACAACTTAAACAGCAACTTAAAATTCTCAAGAAGTAAGTAGTTTGCACTGGAATGGTAGATTAAGACTTCCATGACTGGAGGCAGTTGTGACCGGCTTGACTTAAAATCAGAGCTTTTAAAAAGCTCCCACTGTCTCAATATTGACAGATTACTGAGGGAAATGGTCCGCCTAACCTCTTTACATTTCAAATGCTGTTGGCTGGATGATTTCATCAGATAGATTGGATTCTGAGTGGCCAGAGAGTATCAGAGAAAATGATTTCATGGAAACAGAAAAGGCAAATGTAAGGAAATTATGTTGAAAGTGACTAGAAAGACCACCATTCTATCAATTAAGTTAATATTATTCAGTTTCCCAGCATCCGTTGCTGCTTGTACAAGGGCAACGCATTACTAAATCCTCCATCCATCCATTTATCCATCCATCCATCCATCCACTGTAGCTATGACTTCTCCTTTGGGTCGTGCTGACCTGACTCTAGTCCAACATGCATTGGGTTAAATGGAGGTGAAAGATATTTCCTTTGAAATGCTCCCAGCATTAGAAGAAGCATTTAAAAATTCAAAAGCAACATCTCTTTCCAGAAGCAGTCACCCACTTTCTTTTTTTCTGTTTCTTATTCAGAACACGCTGTAAGCAGTTTTCAGTGGGACTGCTCTCGTAAGTCGAATGTAGTTTCAAATTCAGATGCTATTGTTTTAATATGAGACGTTTACATGAATTCGTCTTTTTCAAGTCACAAAGAAAAGTATGCATACGTTAGATATGGGATAAAAAAAACACTGTTTCATGTCTAAGAGTTGATTTATCAGTGTTAGCTGGACACAGTAAGCATGTTCTACAAGCTCACACACTCTTGCCTCAACATATGAAAACTATGACGTAGGTTGGAGTGTGTGCGTACAGTGTGTATTGTGTAGGTATGCATTATGTATCGCTGTAGCGCCCCGCAAGTACTGGTGTTTTGAAATATACCACTCCGGATGAAGCAGCGCTGTCATGTGTGAAAGCGTTTCCTCTGATGCTGTCTCTACCGACGTCACCGGTAGAGACAAAAATAACGCAGATAATGCGATTCAAATATTTATCCTGGGGGGGACACAGGAGGAAGTGCTCCACTGCTCTCTGGCACCGCCGGAGTCCTGACGATAGCACTCATTCCTATTCCGCTCCATCCATCCACAATATTATCTTGTCCTTTCCAGGTCTGTCAATGTATTTAAGAAATTGTGATAATGGCGCTGGTAAGCTTCTATCCGGGTATTTACTGTCAACAATTTTAAAATGGAATTTTACCTGAAAATTCAGATGAACGGAAGGATAATTAAAACTGTTAAATCAATCGGAAATACATGAGAAAATCACAGGCAAGGTTGCATTCAAGGACGATTGAGCATCAGGGCTGTTGCACAGATTTGCTAGGTGTGTGTCTCCCAGTCTCTCTCTATCTTTCTCTCCCTCTCTATCACTCACACACACACACACACACACACACACACACACACACACACATTCACACTCTGCACCTCTTCTCCAAAACCAGGCCAATCTCCTCCTGTCTGTGGAGATTGAGCTGCTCATCAGAGCCTGTTAATTACATCGTTCTCTAAAGGGATGACAAGTTAAGCCACTCTCTTTTCCTGGTTGGGTCTGAGGCCTGGAGGCGGGCCGAAGAGCTAATCTCAATAATCCATAGGGTGGCAGGACACGTCTCTGCTGTCATCCGTCATCAATGAGTCCAGCTATCGGTTGGCGGGAAATAACTTTCTCCATCTCCTGACGGCTACGACAACAATATTAGAAAACATAACCGTGTCCCTGCATGGCACCTCAACTCTGTGGTCCTTCCACACTACCCCCAAATTCAGCCTCCACCCCCCACCCTCCCCTATGCCCTGCTCTATTACAGCATGAACAAGGACATAATTGCAATTTAGCACAGTTACACACACAGAGGAGGTACGAGTGTCTTTTGGGAGCCTGATGGCTGCGTTTCGATGGTCCCTGGTCTTCGAGGCCTCCTCCCTCGGTGTGTACAACACAGCTTACATGGGAGCACTGATCTCTGTATGAGTGGACTATCACTGTGTTTTTATTGGGATTTGTTTGTGTTCGTTCTGCAAAAAAGGCAAATCAGGTGCTTGCTTAGTTTGACATCAGCAGTGCCCCACCTCGTCCGTGTTAGATCATGCTAATGTTGCTATCTGTTTACCCACACTCCCTCTTGGTTATCATGTTATGATGATGTTTGGAGAAGGTCAAGTGATGCATCTGCTAGGCCTAACCTTTCACCAAGAGCTTTTAATTAGTGCCAGCATCACTCAGCATATGGCGGGGGGGGAAATGTGTGTTTTTGTAGGTGTGTGAGTCTGTGCAGACACGTGTCAAATTAAAGGAGAGAACCAACTTGGGCCACCATGAGCTGCCAGAACAACTTCAGTGGTCCTTTGCATTGAGTCTACAAGCCTGTGGAACTCTTTGTAACACGCCCCTCCCTTAAATCCTCCCAAACGGAGTTGAGAACTGGTGACTGTGAAGACAGCAGCCTATAATTAAAGTCATTTTCATACACATCAAACCATTCATTAAACCTTTAACTCAGTTTGTATAAGTAAATTGCAATAAGTAGCTGTAAAGCTGTCTGAATATTTTTTGCCAACACAACAACTAAATGTTTTGCACAACAGTACACAATGTACTACGTATTCAATTTGTTCTGCTTGTTATATCTGCTATTGCAACACAATATCAGTTCATATAGCAGACTGACTCACTGGATGAAGACTTGGTACAGTATAAAGCCCCTCACACACGGCCCAGACTCAAACCAACAGCCAACTGCCTTTATCCATTTGCCAACTATTCCAGTGGACACTCTCCTTCTCTTTCTGCTATCTGCATGTCAGTCCCTCCCCTAACTGGTGTTTTGCATAACTGCAGCTGTGAATATGGCCAGGCATGTTTCAAACTTCTTCTTTGTCCAGGTGCAAGATGATGTAGTTCACTAAGTGGTTTTCAAAATTGAAATGATACTTTACCACCTATATTTAAAACTGTGACTGTCTTGACTTGCAAAATTGTCTAAAACTGACAGACACCACATGTGCACTTCATGGCACGGTTGAAACAGGTTCAAAAAGTGATATGTGTCTTGCCATTAACCAACTTACATATTTTTTCTGAAATATGGTCCACTGACGATGGACACAAATGACTGTGACTGGTTTAGAGAAAAACAAAAAAAATTAACTTTAGCATTTTTCACCAATACCACAACTAGAATGGGTGCATCTAGACAATGCGGAGATTACAGATTACTTCTGTCAGCAACTAAAGCATGATAAACATTCATATAGTTAGGAACCTAAAACGCTTGGTTAAGGTGTAGAGAAACTCTTTGCGTGCCCGAAATCCACCAGACAACCTCTGTGATTTTTCCAAAAATGACGCACTTTGATCACTGGGGGAAAAATAAAAGAAGAAGTTTCAAGTCAACATAATCGAGGCAGAAGTTTGTCTTCCTTCAATATGTCATTGACAAAAGACGTTAGTTATATGTAGATATAAAACATCGTTTCCTCATGTCTTGTATGGAAGCATTTGCACTCAATGTTTCTTCACTCACGTAATAATTTGTTTCTTTTCTTGAGATTGTTGTGTTAATAAGTGTGGATGTTCATGAGTCAACTCACCACGTGCCTTATCACCTGGTATCTTTGCGAGCTGATAACACTGTAGCCTGTTTACAACTGGTTGGATGCTAATTGGTCTAATGAGAGCAGTGGCCAGGTCTAACCCCCTGAGTAAACAGAACAGCCCAGCCCAGGTCACTCCTTACTTCAAACAAACTCTGATACTTACACACTCGTCTGATACAGAGATTTCTGCAGTGGAATCTCAACACGGGCTTTTTCCTGATTCGCCTCCTTCCCTGTTTTTGAATTCCAAGCCTTCCTTCCATCCCTCCCTACCTTCACTCCTTTCATCACCCCTTCCTTCCATCCCCTCCTGCCTCAGACATCACTTTACATGATGAAGTCCATCCACTCCAGCCGTTTTCTCCATAGCCCAGTAAATATCAATAGCATCTGTGTGATATTTACTGGTGTGGGGAAGATGAATGTCCCTCTCTAAATGCTTCAACCTCATTGCCTCTTGGAGTATTAGTCATGTAAACAACGTCTGCTTATTAATGATAAAAGCTTTCCCTAATGATCCACACCTCACATGAGCCTGAAATATCAAGTCAGGGCATAAAGAGCAGCTATAGATCATCGTAATGAATGATGGGAGGCTGGCGGAAGGCTGGGGGAGGAGACCTGTCCCCGATGCTAATTCACTCTCTATTTCCCCGCCTGATTCATATGCTGTTTGGTCATAATACATCAAGGCCGTATGATTCTTCCATTAAAGCAGCTAGTTTTGCCTTCACTTCACTGCAGGTTATTTGTCAGCATTATGGGACACTTATGTGTTTGGTAGCGATGCCAGCTTTCCTAAAAGTCAACAGTCAGGAAAGAC
>CAEMYA010000003.1:693092-730632 GCA_903131615.1 Diplodus sargus | reverse complement strand
CAAGTTGTTCTCTATCCGGAAGGCAACTCCACGAGGGATGTAAGTAATTTACAAACCTAATCAAATGTGTTCAAAAGAAGCGGTATGTGTCTTTTAACGAGTGTTCTGTTATCTGGGTGACATGATCAGTCCCCCGAGAGAATCCATCACGGCGTCGTTGTCTTTATCACGCTAGATGGCTCCGAAGAAAATTGCCATGACTGTGAATTTGTTCTTGTCAAATGTTGAGTAATCAAAAGCCAGCCAGCCGTAAATAAACAAATTCACTTCACTACACTGTGGCATACTAACTAGCTTCACCACAATATTGCTCATAATGGGGTGTGATGATTTTTATGGCACCGCTGCACGGTCAATGACAGTTATAATTCAGTAATGAATCAGAAGTGTACCTGTGAATTTCCTCTAATTGCCTCCGTCACTTACCTGCCACATCCCTGAGCATGTTGGCTTTAATACGTCCAATCTGTGTAAAACACCAGCCCGTTTTCATCACATCAATAGGATAATCAAAGTGCCTCAGGGAACAATGGTGAAGGGTCAGGAATGGGAAGCATTGCATTAACGATGCTGTGAGAGCGTAGCGTTATCCACTAGGCAGGTAGATGTGTCTTCCGAGCCTTTTAACTCTGATTATCGGATTCAACAATTAGCTCTGAAGGTTTGGATGGAGAGGCTAATGGATGGGCGGCTTAAGTGGTGTTACAGCCAGCTGTTGTCAGTGCTGCTTCTTTTTAAGCTGATGCTGTCGAGAGACAACCCCACAGGACACGGGGATGAACATGAAGTGGACATCAGACACAAGAAATTATGTGTTTGAAAATACGAACAATCATGGAAGAAGTACTTGGATGCCGTACTTTAGGGTAATTGGGTTACGTACTTGCCAACACTCTCTAGATTTTTCCAGGAGACTCATGTGTTTCATTGCTCTCTCCTGGTTTCCTTTCAGTGTCACAATTCGCCTGTATTTCTCCTGATTTATGACAAATTTCACACCTATTCCCCCATTTTAGTTTTCACATCCTGTTTCTGGCTCTGTACAGCGTGTAGTCTGCTGGAAAGTTGCACCTCGTCCTCCTCAGTGAGTGAGAAACAGACAGATAAATGGAAGGGAGAAAGAAATACTCAGGAAAATGTGAGATATCCTAAAAGGAGGATTGCCATGTCTTATGGAAAGTTTTTAAGGAAGTGCATTTTGAAAAAAATCTGCTCCATCAATTTGTCTTTCAATCACAGGGCTTGCACCGAGTCACTAGTGCGCAGGGGAAACGATTAATGAATTAATATATCAGAGGTGTTAATTATTCTTTATTCTTTAGGAGTATTCAAAGGAAAATTAAAATAATTTAATATAAAAATGCTGTTGAAGCGTACGTACAGAGGAACTCCAGACCCGCGCTTTGGTTTCGAAATCCTGCCTAATTTTGAGGACTCAAGAATCGTGAGTGTGGTAAACAAACGTAACATATTAAAGTGTGTTAACTGGGCTCCCGAGGAAGATGAATGAGATGTGATCATTTGCTTCAACTGATGTCACTCGGTGGCTAAGTTGCATTGTGGGTAATGTAGGCTCTATGTTTTGGTGGAATAAATATTGAACATCGATTTTGATCGTTTTGTTAAACATTGGTATAGAAATGGAATGCCAGACCAGTGAACTGGTCTTCAAATCTTGGTGCCTACATTACCCATAATGCAATATACCACTAAGTGAAATCACTGCAGGCGATTTTTATCAGATTACATGCAGCTTCCCCTGGTAAGTAGAAGTAATAGTGCCAGAGATGTCAAAGATACGCTGTTACAATTAAACCATACATTTAATTATTTAGTATAAACAAAAACGTATTTTTAAAGTACCAAAAGTAAAAGTTGTCAGTAAACAGAATAGAGTATGTCAGCAGAATTCATGTTATGGGATCATAATTATAGATGCATTCTTGTGTTCATAACTTTAATGTTGAAGCTGGTAATTAATAATTCAATTATTATATATAGTTTATGTGCTGGGTAGTTTGATTGGAATCTAGTATTACATCCTAATTTATTTGTTGATTATATTTTGTATTATTAAACTAAATCTGTAAGTAATTAGTAACTCATGTTGTCTAATAAACGCAGCGGAGGCTCTGAATTGTAGTTGAGAAGAAGTATAATGGAATAATTAAAGTAAATTACAAGTCTATCAAAGTTTGACTACAGTACAGTACTTAGTTACTTTCCGCTGCCGGATACTGACGATGTGTTTACGTGTTGCTCTGTTTCTCAAGCTTGTGTGCGTGAGAGTGGGCGTCCTATAACACAGACAGCACATCCAGGGATTATCCCTTTTTTTCCTTTTTGTCAATGGCCTCCGACTGGAGCAACCTCAGACTTTACTCTCTGTTTTGAAAGACTAGGAGCCATCGCGTGACTCACCTGTAAAGGAGGGGTGGAGATTTAGTTGGGTGGAGCATTGGTGGCATGAATCGAAAACATTATCTGGAGTGTCACAAAGACGCAGGAGGGTTGCCAGTTTTTCTTTTCAGTGTGATGTCTAAAAAAATAATTTGCAAGAAGCTACTTAATGCCTTTAAGCTCTAAATTGCACATTGCTGTCATCACAGAAAGACTATAATACAAACTAGGGGCGTGGATTTTGCAATATGTGTTCTTACAAGGCGGGGAAGGTCTCGTGAAATACTGTGTTGCCCTGTAGGACGTGAAGAAGACAGTGTTTTTTTTTAACTTGACTCATAAAACTCAAGATAAATCAGCCTCTCAAGTCCTCTGACTTAAAGTACAATAAGAAATCGCTGGAATATTACTTTGCATTGTGCTTCTATGTCAAGATCAGTGTAGTGTAGTTTTAACAGTGCATGAGACTAGAAGTGCACTCACTGGGAGGGTTGTGGGAGATAGATAAACAGTAGTTGTCACTGATTGGTTGCTGGTCACGCTGGCATGGACAACCACAGCTTCATGTTTCAGATACACTGCTGTTCGCTCCACTGAACCCGGATCTTTCAGCGCGCATATCATCAGCAGTTCTGTGGGCTGGAGAGCCAAAGTGAGCAGAGGAAATTAGCTGATATCTATTTGGAAAATTACTAGATATGTTTCTGTGGCATCTCAGTTTTTAAAATGATGCTAGTCTGAGAAGTCACTGAATTGGTCATTTGGCAGTAATGCGGGCGGAGAGCTTGTTGTTGTGCATGAAATCTGGTGCACAGAAGCAGAAAAATCTACATTTTCTCCATTTTGTTTTTCTTCTTCCTATTTTCGCATGAACAGAATAGTGCGCAGCTCATAATTCACACCAGTTCTCATTTTGGTTCAGTTTTTATCGGTATCATTTGAGCCTTGGTAAATTCTGCATTAGATTCAAGCAGCCATACAAGCCATTTAGACAAAGCTAAGATTACCACAAGACCAGACATCTAGCTGAGCTGACTGGTTTGTTCCTTCTAATGAGGCTACCACTCAGCGGTCAACTGCCCAGCAAATACTTCCACTGCTGATGACCGGAGCAGTGTAAGAGATCAGTCACAATTTCCACTTGTATGAACCCCAGAATTCTGTCCAAGAAGTGCGATCGGTCCCAAGAGCCCAGATCAAATCACTCACTCTCACACATAGTGCATTTCTTATGACCGGAGAGCCACTTGACACAGGAGTGGTCAAGATTATTGCTTTATTGGTGGCTGGAGGATGTCATTCGAGATGCAGCACAAGTAGCCAAGCTTTAAAAGCACAGTGGCTCTCAGATTCCCACTTGTAAAAGTGCTATCAGACCTGCCCAGCCAGCTACGGCGCCTGTGCTAGCCTTGGCACTGGCACAAGGCTGGAACTGGGCCGGGCCTGCAGGCCGACTGCACATAAAAAACACAGAGACCATATCCTGAGTGGAAATCCAATCCCTCGCTCCATCCACTACCCCATCCCCCGCTGTCTGCTTCACTGGACAGGGCCTGGATCTTCTCTCGTGAGGAGTGTGTTTGGGTATGTGTGTATAAGTGCTGGTATATGAGACTGTTTATGTTACGTGAGGGCAGTGGGTACTTAGGGTCGACGTGTAAGTGTTGTTATAAAAGGAAGACTGCGTTCCAGCACTCATACTACCATACTAATTTAGATCCCTACTGGGCCGATATCGATACATGGAAAGTAAAAGATTCCCTATCGATACATTGGCTGGTATTTCTATATATACAGCACATATATTCACAGAATTCATAAACACATTGTTGCACTGATCCCTCAAATTGCACTTATTGAACACTTTGTAATTAAGGCAGTATATTTTATAGTTTAACAATAGCTGCAAGCAAACTCACGTGCAATTTCTTACATGCAGAAATATATTTATCTGCATTTCTGAAACTGAAACGTCGGAAATACATTTATTTTTACAAGTTAGACAGTGTGCAGGAGTTTTTCTTGCACGTCTTGGTCTTCTCATCCCTCTCCTATAGACTAGGCTCATGAAATAGATGCGCAAACTATTCTGTTATGACAGCTTAACAATAGAGATGACATCAGTGAACTGAACAATTACCTTCACTTGGAACTGAATGATTATAAATTACCCCAAGCATCATTTTCTGTGTAATATCTTTAAAAATAGAATGGATATATTGTAAGAATAGTATAAAAGTATAAAAGAGTAAAGCATTTCTATATCTACTGGAAACATCGGCTGATCGATGTATTGGTCCGGCTGTGTAATACTTAGTATGCTAGAAAAAGATTTTGTATGAACTAATACATAATATGTCAAATGCAGTATCCAAAAAAAACCCTGATGTCCCGCTGCATCCGGTCCAGTACGAAAGCCAGCATGCTTTCCAGCAGGCTATGCTGACCCACAATCCTCTGCACAGCGAACGACACATTACATCAACTGAACCGCCAAGAGAGCACAGACAGATGACAGCTCACTGGCTGCCTTCCAGTTCACGTAGTTTTTCTTTTTCCTTCGGATTTTGTGCTGGATGTACGAGCACGGAGGTGAAAGTTCAAGGCACAGTGCTGTGACAAAGAAAAAGTGTGTGGTTTGGAAAGCAGCAGAGGCTTCGAGCCGTCATATCTTACATATATATTCATAAACTCAGGTTTTCTTGACTTTTTTCCTTTTTCAGAGTTCCTCTTGTATTTCATCGTGTCGAAAGGGATTTTGTGCAGCTCTCCGTGTGAACGTGTCATTGCTGAGGCCTCACGGTACGCTGTGATATGGAAAAGCCTGGCTGAAAGTGATGACACAGGATCACTTTGTCTCACCCTGGAACCCCAGCCTGACCCAGGGCTGTATCATAATAATAGCTCTGTATGACAGCCATACTGCTCCACTTAGAGCAAATGCTAGCTGACAGTTGTTCCTGTGTGAGGACCTGTGGGCTCGAGCTGCTGCTGGTGGCCTCTCTCACGCAGCTCGATTGTACCGTAGGTAACAATGCTGCTGAATGGTACAGAGCCAGAGCCGTCGATGCTACGACCGAGGGCAGTTGTACATGGAAGCCAGAGCATCATTTGCCATCAATAATGCAGCTGGGTCACGCCATTATGGGGGGAGGATGAAGGCGAGAGCGGTGTGTTCAAGGTCGACTTGACATCAGTGAATATATATCACACAGAGCTGGAACAACAAGATCCATAACATATTTCTTTGTGGCTTTTCACTCACACTGTAACATGCCCTGCGTAAGAGCTCACCAGTCGGATGACATGTTGAGCCAGGTGTGTGGCTGCACTACTAATCCCATACCCGTACCCCCTTCAGGATGAGGGGAATCCCCGAAGCTTCAAAGGAGCGATCTGGTTCACTACAGGCTGGCCAGGTCCGTCGGCTTTGACAGGGTCATTGTTTGTAATGGCCATTTTGTGGTTGCAGGGGACGCAGGAGGGTCGAGTATCAGTCCGCCTGGCCAAACAGTCACCCCACTGTTCGCCAGCGGAGAACACACAGAGCAGCCTCAATTAGTTTCTCCAGTAATCTCCCTCCCCTGTCACATGATCCGGGCTGTTTGTAATAACACACAGGGGGCCGGGGCCGGCCTGGTCAGGAAATGAGATGATCCATGGCTGACAGCTTAGACACACAGCGGCCACTTATCTGTTATTACTATGCTGCACAAACAATCTCACTCTCTCCTGTGTGGGTATGTGTGTGTGTGTGCACGTGTGCGTGTGATTGCAGAGATATAAACGAAATGAAGCGCGATATCAAAACAGATCAGAGACGAGGAGATAGTAAAGGCTAATCAGAGCTTGATGTGTGCACAAGACTGAAACATAATCACAACTCAGTCTTCCAAACACAACTTGTTGATGCCGCTGCTGCTGCTGGGTCGACTGAGACTTGGGAGAGTTAGCAGGTTTTACAAGGACGCTGCTGTTAAACCTTGAACAATCCTTTCACTCTAATGGGGCTCTGTCGGCCCACCAGAGGCCCAGTGTCTCAAATCATCAGCATCAACATCACCTGTGCCATGTTCTCCGTCAGTGATGTGGATATTCTGCTCCGCCCCGGACCGTATCCATCCTCTCACTGTCCTGCTGAATATGTAGGCACTAACGGTCGTGGAGGAGGATAGCAAATGATGACTACGTGGAGTGTACACACAGATCTCTATAAGAGGGAGAGAGAGAGAGAGAGAGAGAGAGAGAGAGAGAGAGACCTCCTCTGAAAAGCCCCAGTTCAAAGGCTGAGGCTCGCGTCTCTCTCTGGCTCTCGGCAGAGTCAGAGATCAAAGCTAAACGCCGAGCAACAAATGTGTGTTTCTGTCACTGGCGATTTGTCTGTGTGTTTGATCAGCAGCCTCCCTTATCTCCCAGCCTCACTCTGCTGCTAATATGCAGTAATGGACTGCCTTTCATGAGACAAGAGACGGGGGCTTGATGTGAAGGATGTGACTGAGGTGAATGGAGCAGATGGGAAGACACTTTGCAGACAGATCACACGGATTCCTGCAAACTTGACAGTGAGCGTGTGAGCTGCGTCTGCGCAGGTAGATTAGACGGAATTCATGTCCACCTGTACCCGTTCTGACAGCATCGAGGACGACATGTGGCATGCTCATATCTGATAAAGACTAATTTTACATTATTGAAATGGAGATGCTCATTACTGTTGCCTCCATTGTACAGATCACAATCTTAAGCACTGATAACCTCCCTCATTCCCTGTGTCTCTCCTCTGTCTTATTTAGGGCTTTGCATATATTAAGACTGCAGGCAAACAGACTCCCTTCTCTTAATTATTTGGATAAAAGAAAATCCTGGCTTTGACCTGTTTATGTTAAAATCCATGTGCTGGTTGGTAAAAGGATAACAATTCCCCACAGGATGGGCTGAAAGGCCTGTTTATTCGGTCCGAGCTGCCTTTGGTCTGGCAGTGGAGGAAATGGCTTGGCTTTTCCAGTTGCTATGTAAATACAAGAAGAAGTGTGCCACTGTGCTTTAGCAAAACACAGCATGGTGTTTTTACAGTGCGAGCTTAACTTCACGAGCATGCACGGCTAATCCACACAGAGGTTTGTGCCCTTGCAAAGAATTAAACACTTTCCGCTTTTCAGAAGTTCTAAAATTTCACTGCTGTTGGACGCTGTGTTTTTGTACCTCGGGGCACCGAAGCTTTCACACTTTTAGAAGAGCGGTGTTTCAAAACTGGCCAGAACTAGACAGGCACAATGGCTTCCTGCCCCACGTCCTCCTAAAAGTGAGAATGTGACACCATCAGGCTCTCCACTGAATTACTCTCCTCACTGACTCCCAGCACCAGCATGATTAGATGACAATGACCAAACGGGCCGGTTTGTTCTGGTTTCAGCTGCCTGTCCTAAATCCTGACAGATATCTGAGAAACACTAACATGTCCCAGTTCTCACCAAAAATTAAAACAGTGATATATTTAACTTGTTGTCAGTGCTTAGTAGTGCATTAGTTTTGTATGAATGTCAACCAAAAAAGAAACAACAAACGTGTATGCAACGTATGAACTTGGACGTATCTGTGGTTTGCAGAAACATTAACTGCTAATATTACATCCTGGCTGCTGGGCTGAGAAAGGATGCTCGACCCGAACCATGCTCGACCTATAGCCTAAATAATAGGCTATAGTGTAATGTTAAAAGCCCTGTCAAGGTCATCTGCACTGTACATGTCAGTAATCAGGGTAAACTGGCAGCTTGCAGTATGCTAACGGTTATCTGCAGTGCCCGGAGAAACATCAGTTGTCTCTAAATAGCTCCGCGAGGCTCACTCCTTCCTCAGAAAAAAGTGCCCTGTCCTGATGGAAACGCCCGTGGTGTGTGATTAAGCACATAAATAAACGTGTGGTACACTTAAGAGTCCCAGTTTGGCAGTTTGACAGCATGATGGCCATATAGATGAGTTGGATGTGGCTATAGATAGGCACAGTTTTATGTCTCTGTGTGTGTGTCTGTAAATGTCTTTTTTTTTTCTTTAGGAGAACTCTTCCAGTAACAAAGTGTTTTGAAAGCACCCTGCTGATAAAATGACTCCAGTTAAGAGCTGTGTTTAAGAGACTAAACTATTATCCCAATCCTCTGGCCCCTACTGAGCAATCACCTTTGTGGTCGTAGTGAGGAGAGCTCCAATGACACCAGCTGGCTGGTTAGAGAGCAGACCGCAGGGTATTCGTGCCGTCTGAGTCCACCTGATTCTTCTCCTGCCAGCTCCGCCTCACACTGTGCACAGCTGGACAGGAACTAGATTAATGCTGTTTGTGGGGCCTGCGTTAAACAAGGGTTCAATGACAGCACAAAGGAGGATGGGTTTGTTGTTGCTGAACCAAAGAGACAATGACATGTAAATCTGAATGTGACTGTTGATTTGGGCCCCGCGTCCAGGGTCACTGCTGGGTAATTAGAAATGGTTTGTGTTGGCATGTTCACCGTCAGCCTCTCTGGGATGCTTCCTTTTTGTTTCTACCCTGACCAGCACATTCATACCTTTTTAAATCATTGGCACCACAACAGTATTCATACTCAAATCTGGATCGGCCTCTCAATGACTGTCAGAGTGTCTGAGTATGAATTGCCGAAGCATTGCTTACCAGAAGAACAGATTAGTTTATCTGTGCACTCGGCTGACAAAAAACACACAATCCAATATGATATGCATCTTGCATTAAATGTTGCATCTTAGATGTGCAGTATGCTCATAAATCACAACCGCATTTGTTTGCTAGAGGCAGCATTTATATGGTTTATAGAAAAGCTGCTGCGTTTTAGAAAGCGTGTTATCCATTTATCCACTGATTTACCTCGTAGTTACCCCCCATTGTGGTCAATTACCTGTAATACTCACATATTATCCTGCAATTTTATCTAAACTGATCACATGTGCAGCACAAACTTTTTGAGTTTGTGCTGCACAAGGTTTGGATCGGTGCCGCTGTTCTTTTTATCTCATTTTAACTGAATTAGGTCTGCTGCCCACTCTCACGGAGATAACTTTTCTTGGAGGTCTATGATCTATGTTTAAACTGTGTTTAAGAGTAACATGACATGTTCTATAACATGTTATATATGTCAAAATATCACATGAGAGATTCATTGCTTTTGCTCAGGAAACATGAAGTTCACTGGATTGTTTGGGGGATCTGAATGTTGACGGAAGGGAAAAAGGAAATGAAAAGGGAAACGCTGCTTTTTATTTATCTGGTTTGATATTCTGATGATGTAATCAGTTTAAAATGACTCCTGTTGATTATGTAACCAGAATAAAGTTGTTTTCTGGAGATGAATGACTTTTTTTAATTTTTTTATTTAGTTTAAATGATACAACATTTATATGCAATGTGCATCACTTCATTCAGTCATATGAGTTAAAGCAGTAATTTATAGAAGAAGCAACAGTGTTGATGTCATTTCAATGATGCCAAGTATTGTGTTGCAGAAGTGTCTCCTGAAGTTAGCATGCTAACCAGCTAGCACCGTCACGTCCTGTCTCATAATACCACGTTGTGCCACAGGAGGCAGCAGTCTGACAGCCCCTGTCGTTTCAGTTGGTAAAGCAGCCAGTTCTCTGTTGTTTATTTGATGTATTAATTCTGGTTTCAATTTACAATCTTTGTAGACTTTTTTCTGGTCCTTTTACTTGTCATTCACAGTTTTCCATTAATGCTGCCTGTGAATCATCTTCAATTTTCCAGTGTCATATTTAGCTGCACAACCTTACGCTGTATTTCACATATGAAAGAGACGGAGGGCACACATGACTGAAGCCACATCTTCCTGTCTTGTTTACAATGTTTTGCTTTGAATGAATAAATGCTCTGGGCGGGTTTCGTATTAGAGCGTGAACATGGCTGGGAAAAAAAAAAATGATTTAAAGACTGTGATGTGAAACACAGGGATAAGTCTTGCAGAGCAGATTATATATGTAATGACAGCAGCCTAATGGCAAATCTGGCAGACAGAGTGGAGAGCGGAGTTAAAAGCAGTGGTAAAAGCAGGGGGATATATTCTTCTTAAGAGAGCCTCAGTAGTCAAATAACAGGAAAAAAAAAATCGTGAAGACTTAAATATGTCTGTAGGGAAGGAAGTCGAGTATTTTCTTCCTCTGTGAATAACGACCTGTGCTCAGGGTAGGTCTTACATCGAGAGAGAGGATTAGCTATTTATCTATACGCCTTTGTAGGGAGATGATCTGTCGAGGACCTCTGCAAGAGAAACTGCTGTAATCACATGGAGTGTCTGGTTCCAAGAGGCAAGGGGACAGAGTCAGTGAGAGTCTCGGAGGGGATAGGGTAACAGGTGGGCTGAGTGCCATTCACGAGGGTCAGACAGCACAATGCTAGCATCTCCCTTTGATGCTGATACCATCTTCTGTGTGTCTGCTCAGCCCTGCTCCCTATTTCACTGCTCAGCGACTTTACATCCAGTTGCCTCCAATTGTGTCTGCCGCGCTGCCCCCGGATCCAATAACGCAGCACCACTGTAAGACAATTACCCGCTTTAATAACGGGCGTCATTACACACCCAGTGGATAGAATATGAAATACGAATTCTGAATGCAAGTGTGTGTGCCTTTGTGTTTGTGTGCGAGGCGCATCAAATCCCATCTGCACCCTTGCCGATCATTAGAGGAAGTCTTTATGAGTTCGGTTTCATTAGAGCCTTTAAAGTTCTCCTTAATGACAATGTTTAGGTGAGAATAATTTTCATTATGTGAGTGATGACTAGTTTGTCACTGCCTGAATCCCCTGTGCTTTATTATGTGCACAGAAAACACATTAGCCGACTATCTTAACTGTGGGTCTACATAAAATCCAGGTGTCGGACGAGAGTCGGTCTAACAAAAGCATTACCGCAAGCAACAAAACAAACCATTTATTACCAAGCTGGAATTTTATAGCTGGTAGAACAGTCACGCATTTTCTCTGGCTTAGTGGACCAGTGCCGGCCATCCATAGCGTGCATGAGACCATAACATATAGAGAGGGAGCTGAGAGAACGGACGTGTGGAGGAGGAGCTGATAAGTCATTTATGAGACATAAATTATTAATAAGCATCATGATGGCAGAACAGAGACTGAAAACACACATGGCCATCTGGACTATGAGGACGGTTTGTCAAAACAAAATGGATAAATGAAATTTTGATTACGTTTATTAGGTCTGGATCTAGTTTACACAGCCATTCACTGCCATTTGCCTCTGAGTGTTTGGGGTCAAGACAGTGATTATTATTATCCGGAAAGAATGCCGCAGACATCCTAAGATGCTCGGTTCAGAGTGTGGTCATTACAATATTATGATAATGTGCTCCGCTTTTATTGTATAGTAAAGCTTTAATGGAGTTAGAGTCTGAGTTTATGAGAACAGTGAAAGTACCATCTTTACTAATCTTGTTTTGTGGTGCCATGGCACCAGTGCTGGCCAGTGAGTTTGTCCATTTTATGTCCAAGTGACTCAGGGAGGTGTTCAGATCCTTAACTTGTCTAAAATGTTTCAATACCTTACTGTGAAAATACCCAGTTTCAAGTAGATAGCATGCTCTTAAAATGGTACGTGTAAGTGTAAACCGGAAATGTGCTTAAAATATTACATGTGAATGTAATCAATGCAAAAAAATAAATAAAAAAAGGACCCTGTGATTCTTATATAATTAGATCATTATTACTCTTCAATTAATGTGTAAGCAGCATTTTAGAATTTAGACTGTTTTTCAGTGTGGGTTATTCTGCTGATGAAAACAGTGGGAAAAGCTCTCACACCCAAACTGCATGATATGTCTGATGAATAGTAAATAGCAACTTTGCTGTTTGTGTATTCCAGCACATCCTTACTTTTAAGAGGCTGGCACCATGAAGTTTTTATGCCCTTCTCAATGAAAAATTGGCTCCTAAAATTGCTTAATTCTATGGATTACTAATCGATTAACCGACTAATCATTTCAGCTCTAATTTTCTAACTAGCAGCTGTGGCTATCGCATACATGTAGTGCAGAGCAGAGCACAAGTATGAAGTATGAAAGCATGAAAATACTCAAGTTAAATACAAGTACTTCAAATCTGAAGTTAAGAACAGTCCTTGTCCAGTAAATGTACTTTGTTCTGTTCCATATATGACTTTGTACAAACAGCTAGAAGTATTTGCCATGAGTAATGCATAAACAACTAAATTATGTCAATTTAATTGTATGAATAAATGTTGTGACAGTTCTTCTTCTGCATGGTGTTTAACATCCACTTTAAAATCAATGAACACATGTGGGACATGATGGGTGGAGTTTACAGCCCCAGTGCCTGAGTAAGTGCTGGCATGTACTATTTTTTTTTAAACCTTGATGCCTGATATGTGACAATTTCACATTTCCTTAATCTCCATTGTCACTTCTATTTAATTCTGGGCTCATGGCCTGGTTAGGTTAAGGCACAAAAACCGCTGTGTGTTGGATCACCTGGCTCTCTCACCACAAACACAGTTGAAAACATTGTGATGTTTTGTTAGAAATACTCAGTGGTATAGCACTCGAACAGTGATCTGTCTCTTTGCAGCCGCCTGGCCTCAGCTCATTTACATGCAATCTGAACATGAGAGAAATGTAGAAATGTTCATATTTGAACAAATTCAGGGTACAGTAACACATACATGTCTCTGCAGCCCACAGGTCTGTTGGGAGATACCCTTACCTCGTCGACGCAGCACCAGCTAGGGGCTCATATCACTTCTTGTTGTTGAGCAGGTGTTTTACTGCTGTTGGAGAACTGGCACACACCCAGAGATCTAGAGCAAAGAAGAAAGAGAAGAAAGCGAGGGATTCTGTCATGCACTGGGTCAGAGGAATGCCTAACTATAATCATCTGTGATGGTATAATCATAGCTCAGTCAAACTCCACTCTAGGCTCATATACCCCCCTCTCTTACCACTGTGCTGTGTTCTCTCTCCCTCTCTCTCTCTCTCTCTCTGATATGAGTGAAACTGGCAATCTCACTTTAGAGAACCAAGTCTCAACTTCGTCTGAAGAGTCTTTATCATTCCAAGAGTTTCTTTTTTCAGGCTAATCTACGAGCGCTTTCCCTTTTTTAATCTGCGTCTGTGTATGAAGACTGTCCCACTGGGGCTGCCATACACTAGAAGATTAATGAACCCAATTTGCAAAAGTGACCTTTTGGCTGCTAAAGCACTGCCGCGGCTAAGCCTCTTAATGCCTGCTTTGAAAAAAATGTTGTTATAGAGAACAACTCTTCAGATAAGAGCAGGGAAAATAAGCATATCAGAAGTTGGAGGAGGAGTCTGGATTAAAGTCAAGATGATGTGGCCACCACACTTGCCCCTCAGAGGACGAGTTTCAGCAACGAAATGTGGAGTGATCAGAGCATTAAACAAGCAAATCAGAAGTTAGGATGACACTGACACACCCTGTAAGCACTTCTGACTAAGACGCTTAAACCATGAAACAACAAGCGAGCATCACGGGTTTAGCTGTCATTACAAATGGAAAGGACAAAAAGACGCGTGTTGCAAACATTCACCAAAATGATGAAGGTTTCACTAAACTGTCTCCTCCTTAAAAATCCACAGTTTCCTCAGGCCTTGGGCATGTAAATCTTGTTGAGCTGAACTGACAAATGACTAATAGCATGAATTTGAAGAGATATTTAAAGACACTCCCTTCAACATTACTTGATGAATAGTTAAGCTCCGTCATTAGCCCATTAGGAATGTGTGTTCATCACCCGTCTTTGGATTTTTCTGACATTCCTTGCAGACAGACAAAATTGCAAGAATCCTCTCTGAGACGGAGAGACTGCAGAGAAGACACGGCTGGTTCGAAGCTTTATTTTGATCAACTATGACTTACAGACGTACAGATGTAACACAAAGAGCAAGATAATGGTGTCAACACCGTTAAATGAGTCATCCTGTGCACTGAGCTGTCAATTATTCATACATAGATGACAAAACAATGACGAAGAGTATTTTGCTTTAGCAGGGTCAGGATGAAAGACATACTCATCTGTAGCTTTCTATCCCATTCTTTCTAAATCACTGTCCATTAAGATATGATATAAGTTACAATATGATGCAGTACGGTACAACATAGGGTCGGGCGAATTGAATTGGCATATGACGATGTCCACAGCGAAACACTGCGATGGACGATGACATCATTGAAATATAAATTACAAAACATTGATATGACTGATATGATACAATACATGAGACGGTATAACGCGATACAATACGATCTGATACAATACGACATGATTTATGATATGATGCATTTCAATACGATACAATATGATACGAAACAATACGAATCAATTCGTTGTACGTTATTATCCTGTAGTAAATTTGCCACAGACTGGAAATACTGTGAACATACAGCTGCCAAAATCCTTTGTCCAAGAATGAATTGTGGAGCCACAAAGCATTCACTGTGACTATCCAAATGGGATTTGGCATTAGTTTGTATTTGTTCCAAAACTTCACTCGGACAGTGTGGACAGTCCCAGTAGAAGTGACAGGCCAGTGTGGCAATAAGTGGCTTCTAATTACTTCTTGATGAAGATTTAAACATCATTTCTTGCGTGCCATTTCAGCAGCAGTCATAAAAATGTGGTGAAACATGTGAAGCAGGCATAGTTTGATATTTGCATACCACGCCCTTAGCTGAGTTAAGCCATTAGAATTAAAGATTTTTGGCACAAGGCCCAGACAAATTGTAGTTGACAAAATAAACAAATGGACTGGAGAGCAGACGAACTCAGCCACTATTAGCGAGACGCAGCAAATGAGAATTTCAGGAGCATTTTTTATGTGGCACTTTCTGCTCATCAATTTGAAAAGTCTTTAGTCTTCATGTCCTGAAACAGAAAAATGTTCCGGATTTAAATTCATTTGGAAACGCCGTTCAGAATCTTAAATGCATTCGCTCCATTCCCTCTTTGAAGAAGCATTTAACTTAAGAATATGGATATTACATCTCTCAGACACGAACTTCTGAGCATTTGGTACCAAAAAAGTGACGGCAGAAGCACTTTAAGGAGCATTTTAGCACGAGCATCTGGCATTTTAGGGTTGGTTTAAAGGTTTGAAACGAGCAGTCTCAAGCTGTTCTTTCTACCCCACAGTCCCGCGAGCCATCACTCTCGCTGCGAGGACATATCACCCGGGCTTTTAGAGGTATTGTAAGTGCTCTAAAATATGATTTAGCCGAGGAGCACAGCACACATTTCTTATATTCCCTGCCATATTTATTCTGTTAAGATGAATTAAATGTATTAAAAGGGAGTAAACTGAGCAGCGGGAGCCTTGCCATGAACCAAATTATGAGACAGAGAGGTTATTTAGTGGTCTCTTTGTCTGATGGTAAATAGTAGAGTTTTAAAGAGGCAGTGAATGGATTTGCCATTGAGTCTGACATTGGCAGAGTGATTGATTATAGCGTCACTCATTTGACACAAATGTATGTTTTAAAGCAAATGGGCGAAACATCAGGTCTGTCAGGAATATAGATGAGGGAGCTTTTGCAGAGGCTGTCTGATAGCAGACAATAAACACACAGAGTTTCTCTTATTCCTCTCACTGAGATCTAGTTGTTTCGACTTCCTGGAGTTTCTATCACAACCTGTATATGTCTGCAGTGTGTGTACTGTCCGTGCATGCGTGTGTGTGTGTGTGTGTGTGTGTGTGTGTGTGTGTGTGCATGTGAGTAACCAAGTCTTGTCATTGAGGAAAGGCATTCTGGCAGGACAGAGTTCTGTCATAAGTGAACCTCGGTCCACAGACTGCAGCCTGTCAACAAAATATATCATTCTGCGCTCCTCCCTGTTTCCCTACTGCTCTCATTGTCCTTCACTTATGTAAATGTTATGTCTGGTAAAATCTTTTTTAAAAAAAAAAGCTTAATTGAGGAAGTGGTTTGCTGCACAGTCATGATTATTCTCCAGGAATGAGCATCAGTTGCCTGGAAACACGGCAGAATTGTGCTAATCACTTTTTTCTCTGACAAATAAACTGACTTTCGATTATTCTTGAATAACCTGATCTGTGTAGGAAACAACTCAAATTGTGCCACTTTGCTGTTGCTCCAGAACCATCATTCCTGATTTCAAGAAAGCAATATAGTCTACATATCAAGTGAGCTGTGAGCTCCCAGCCAGGAAAACTTGGGTCGTGTTATTACACTGTACACTTATTATTTTGAGTGGTCTGTCATTGTTTGTAATCGCCAGAAGTAAAAAGCTAACGCTAGGCTGTAAACAAACTGCACTGCAATCGCATGACTTCAGCGTCACCACCACTAAGCATCTTACTACCCCACACTATACACACTATAAATAAATCAATGTACAAGTTGTAAAATTAGAGCTAGAATTGCAGAAAAGTCTGCTCATTAAGGCGGACCTCTGAGTAGGTGAGACTACGTGTTTCCCGACAACCTCATTGGTCTCATTTAGCCTTTTGTGAGACAGGTAAAGACTTCCTGATTCAAAGATGGGGTATTTACTGACGTGTGTTATGTCGTAGAACAACGCCAAAACTGCTAACTTATTCCTGTGTTTGAGCACACACTCCTGCGGCACTCTGTGAAGTGAACGTACAGGAGAGTGGCATCCAGATCGGTAGCTGTTCAAAAAGCGCGCAGCCACTGTTGGTCTTTCATGTTCATCGTTGGAACACATCAGACAGCACATGTTGAGTATTAGTGCTTTTCAGCCTGCCCACTGCAGTGTGTTCGGCTGTATAGAGGAAGTAGAATAATGTTTTTTTTAACTGGACAAGAGCAGTCTGTTGAGAGCGTGGTCTTTGGGAGAAGACATTAGTTACCCCCTCCTCATTCACACAGCGTGCTCGCGGGAGCTGAAGCCGTCACCTAGCAACCGGCAGAAAGTTTAGGGAAATTCCTGTGTGTGGTCACGCTCACACGAATTAGAGGAAGATTCAAGTTGTTTAAGTGGTGAGACTGACTGACACTTTGGAGCCTTCGTGTCAGATAAAGCTGGATACAGTGCATTTGGACAGGTGTCTTTTTCTACTTCTGTCACCCCTCCGCTCTGTTCATGATGCAATATTCTGCGATGGGAGGTAAACACAGTCTGTGCTCTGCGTATTATTTAAGTATTTAGCATCTGTCTCTCGATAAGAAAAGCTCAAAACTAATTAATGCCATCTGAGAATAGCGTGCAGAAATGCTCCTGTGTCCTCACAGTGTGGGACTTGTTCGCAGTGGGGAGGGGGACAGACAGAAAGAAAATTAATTTGAGACAGGAGCCGGCAGTGAAAAAAGGGAGGAGGGGCAGAGACAGACAGGGAGAAAAAGAAGTGGAGAAAGAGTCCAGGGAAGCAGTTCAGTCTGGCCCAGGCAGGGTCCCTGGGTTCCCCCCGCAGTCCTCTGTTTACACACAGAGAAATTTCGGACAATTTCACAGCTCCCCTTTCAGCGGCCATTGAAAAGGGACAGATTCCTTCCTGGTTACTCACCCTCTATCCAGTGAGAGTGGTTGCTATCATGGGAAAATCCAAACCTTTGGCATCCTCAGTGGGTTACCTCTCTTGGTCGTGCTATAGCCTCAGTGCAAACAGCAGCCCCGCGTAATGCCTGTGAAATCTGTGTGTGCGTGAGGCTCAGGGCGCATTGCTGGGATTAAATCAAACAGGACCCCTCATTCAGGGGGTCCACTCTGCAGTGCCGGGTCTGTTTGCATTCATGTGGTTCTTTCAGTAAGGTCCAGTAGGAGCGTCTCTCTCTGTTTGCTCTGAGCCGGAGAATGTATACGGCATTGTTTCTCATATGTGGGCTGACCCCGCCTGATGCCATGGCCACAAAAACCTCTTCTCCTTAATCAGACAAGAGTGCCCAAGGGGCAAGGTGGCACGCCGCCATCCGGGCCCAGTGGAAGGAGAGGAGTACTGAGGGGACGACAGTGAAAAGAGGAGACAGTTTTGAATAGATGTGGCAGAAAGGAAGATGCATGATAGGATGGAGGGGAAAACAACATCAAGACACGGCCTGGGCCATATTTCAAGTAGATGGAAGAGGCCCAGTCTCTCTTTATGGTGCCCTTAAATATGCTTAAACTAGCTCTGGTCTCTCTCTGCCCTCAGTCTCTCCGACAGGAGCTATGGGCCTCTTTATACCTCGCCCCAGGTGTCTCATTACACAGGCACCTTAACACACACCCAGAGAACAGACTCATATAGAGTAATGACACTTTCAGCTGGTGTAAGCTGAACTATTAGAATAACATTAGGCCTGAGCACAAAGGCAACCACAGAAAATCTGTGGCTCTCTGTACTCGTTACAAAGTTATGGAGGCACTTAAGCGTGCGCGTGTGTTTGTGTGTGTGCGTGTGTGCGTTTGTGTGTGTGTGTGTGTGTGTGTGCGTGTTTGTGTTTGTGTGTGTGCATGAACTACAATTTCAGCTATAAATACAAACTGGAGATGTTTTGGTGAATCCAACCAGCACACAATGAAAGCACATGCAGACCGTGTGTGTGAAGCTGGCAACCGCATTGGGTTTACCAGATGTGCTTGGCAGTCTTTCTGTATGGAGCAGCAACGATTGATCAGTGAGGTGATTTGTCGTCGACCATTAAAATGAAGGTGCAACATGCTGCTTAATGTTGCTGCTGTTAGCTAGTTAGCTCAGTTAGACGTGCAGATAGTGGACCTGAATGTGTCTAGTGCTTATGTTTACACCTAACACAGGAGCTGTGGACCGCTGCAGGCAGGGGCTAGCTGGTTAGCATGCTAACTTCAGTGGATATCTCTGCAACACAATACAAAGACATGATAATGGCAATACCTTCAGTACTTCACAGTCGATTGAATTTTTGTATGATTCCAACTAAAACCGTACATCTTGAACCGCATCTTTTTTTGAGAACCAATTATCATTTTGAGGATTTTTAAGGAAAAAGGCAAAATTCTCTGATTCCAGCGCCTTAAATGTTAATAATCTATGGCCTCTTTTGTCCTGTGGCAGTAAACTGAATATCTGTTGGTGGCAAATAAAACAAGACAATTAAGGCTGACACGTAATGTTCATTATATTCTTTAGAACAAAAACAACCATCGATTAATCGACAAAATAATCGGCAATTGAACCGACGATGAAAATAATTGTTAGTTGCAGCTCTCGTCCTGAATTCTGTCATTGCTGAATATGGTGAAAGTTGGTTGGTTATGTATGGCATGACTAGTGAAAGACAATCTAAGGAGCAGCTCTCAGTCGAATATATTGATCGCTCTCAGCATCAAACAGAGAAGGCAGCTGGGAGACAGCGGGAGAGCTCAGCATTGTCGAAGCCCGCTATAGTGTACTTCCTCTCATATTCTGCTTTGTTCATGCACTTCCCTCCAGCACCCCGCCCCGTCCCCCAGCACCACCTCCTCCTTCTCTCTCAGCAATGACCACTCAGAGGGCTGGAGAGATGGGCAGAGGAGGGGAGGAGTGGAGGAGAGAGCGAAAAAGAGAGAAAAGGGAGAGCACTTAGTCTGTAGGGCATTAATAAGCATAGCTCTTGGCGAGTATGCGCTTCCTACGTTCCCACACAGACACACACACACTCACACGCACATATTCAGTCACTCACACACTCAGTGATGGTTGGCCACTCGCCAACACCTCCCTGGGGTTGAAAAGAGGGGATGTGTAGTGCAGACTACAGCGGGAGTGGCTGTCTGAGGGAATGGCACAGAGTGTGTGCAACGCTGTGCCACTGTGGGACAGTCCATTATCCATACCCCTCGGTCTGCATTTCAATGGTTCCTGCCAGAAAAAAGGGAGCCAAAGCGTCAAGCAACAGGCAAAGGCTTCCTCTCCTGAGAACCATATGTGCCTGCACACACACACATCGAGGATGGAGGGATGATTCATATTCAGGATGAGTGAGAGCGGAGATGTTGTTCCTGTTTTTAATGACCTCCCCTGTCATTCGTCTTATCTCCAGCCTCATGTAGATGTGGCATGCAGAGCTGGCGGGGACTTGACTGGGCCCGGATGGCCTGTTTGACCCGTCCAAACAATAAGCTGCTGGCATGGCCACATGCTGAACACCACCAGTAATAAATCTGGCAAATAACAGAGCAAGACCCTGTCTCGGCCCGCGCTCAGAGATGCCCGTCCCTGCATGTTTGGCCACCTGGCCGCATCAACCTCAACAGGCAAGCATGTTGTCATCTTTAGTGAGTGACATGACCTGAAAACAGGCCAACAGCCAAGGCAAGTTACACGAAGACCAGAAAATAAACACACTCTGCCACAGCAGACAACAGGCAGGAAGAGAATGAGGCATACTGAAGCAGAGTGGTCAGCAGAGAAAGTGGTCACGAAACGAGAGAGCGAGCGAGGCAGAGGTTTATTTTGAGTGACTGAAAAGGTAAACAGTGAGCTGCCACGTCAGCCATTTGCTGCTCTTTTATCCTTTCATCACGCAAGACAGACTACTCTCTGTAAACACCATTTCCATTCAAATAAATTGTTATAAAGAGAGTACAACACACAACCAAAACCAGTGTTGGGAAACTGCTTCGAGAGCTGCCAATTAGCACACACTGGAATTCATACAGTGAGGCGACCCAGGGGAGAAATCTAACATGGTTAAGTAGAGTTTATGCCAACAGTGCCCACTTATCCACAGGTCATACGTAAATACATAAGAAAAATAGGATACCCCACCATTTATGGGAAAGTGCGAGGAAGCTGTAAACCACAGTAGAGCAGCAATGGCAAACACTTCACTAATTATTTAATGTTAGTAGCTTCAGTTTTTAACCAGACAAAAGATGGCAAAAACTATCTCGATTTAAACATAAATATCATAATAACAAGCTACTGTAAAGTGTAGTTGAAGCTACATTACATTGTACAGAATATTTTGTGCAATTTGGTCCATACAATTCACTGATCGGTGGTGATTTGTGTGATGTACTGCTGTAAAGTGTAACACACCCTCGTACTCACTGAAGTTACAGGAGTAAGTGATGGGGGGTCGGAGTAGCTGAGACAGAGACGCAATTACAAGTACCATCAAAATGATTTTTAAGCTGTTATTTTAATGTAAAATATTTGCATAATGTTGCTTTAAACTACTGTTTTTACTACATCCACTCCTCCCCAGCACTCTTATCTGCTTTTCAGTTAAGTATTTGCTTTAAGAGTACCTTTTAAATGTCACCAACCAGCCGAGTTCACACGGAGGCTTTAATTCCTCTAATAATCTGAATAAGAGCTCGATCATAACGAGGAAACAGGCCTGATTAATACATCCCCGAATGAAATGTTCCGTTTCAAAAGAGATCTCATTCTGTTTCATCTCATCCTGTCACAGAATGAACTTCATGTCATGCCGTGTCAACATTGTTTGTGATTACTCTCTCTGTCTGCAAAATGTGTACTCCTCCTGCACGCGCTCACTCACCTGACACTCCCTGGGGAGGAACGCAACACTTTCTCTTCCATTGTTTGTCGTTAACTGGCGCTTTCTACCACTTCTCTGAGCCGCGTGTCTTCCTCAAGGGAGCCATCTTTGAACAGGTGACGTTTACTGATTTTGGGGAAGTCAGGAGAAGAAAAGCTTCTGTTCAATAACTCCCGGAGTAGTACATTGTGATGCAGCCGATGCCTCAGAACAAAAACACAGCAGTGAAAAGAGGAAACGACGGTGCCACAAGCACGATGCGGGTCAGCCTGTTCTCGAGTGTTTGGTGAAGTGCTGCGTTCTGTGAGTTGTACATTTAAGAACCACTGACTTCTTTGTGTCTAGCGGATAAAAGCGATAACTAATCTAATTTCAATCAGTCCTAGTGTAAATACTGCCATGATAAATGTCAATCTGATTGGTTTGATTAGGACAAAAGCATTGTACTTTACAGAGTCTCCAGCAGAGTCGGGCCCCGGTGCATTCAGCTTATTGAAAAGAGAGATACAATCAGGAGGGGAGCTCCTTAGGAGAGATAAAAAGACTTTGTTGGCATCACCTCCAGGGAGTCATTTTGGTGTGAAGTGGCTGGAGAAGTCTTTAATTTATTATTGATCTCCAGGTTCCATCAGACCTGTCTGTGTGTACATTAAAGAGGCTGTTACTGTCCTTCACAGCACCCGCTGTCATTTGAAATACATTTAGGTTGGTTTATTGTTCTGTAGGATAGATTTTCAGCCACTGGCGGGAGAGGCGATGCTTAGCTAAATTAAATCCTTGTATAGGTCATTTCAAAGGAACAATAAGGGCTTTGTCATTTCACTGCTGTTCTTGTTTCCATTAAAGATTTAACAGGCTCTATTTGTTTGCCTTTGTAATAGAGGTTTTTAATTGACCATGCAATAGTGAGTGAGTTACCCACATTCCCATCTCATCCTGTTTTGTATGTGAATTGTACCACGAGTCATGTTCTATTCTCATTTGTAGCCCCGAGCATTCAATCTTCAATATCTCCTGTCATCAGGGAAACATGGAATATTCAGGAGCTGCTGAGGGAAATGTGCACGCGTAAACTTACGATATACAACCATGTGCCTCAAGGCTCCAGCTGTGTGTTTTAAGTCCTGACCTCCTCCCCCTCAGATGGGCAGGTTCGTGTACCAATACTTGCCAATCATCTTGATGAGCTGTCTACCTTGAAATGATGTCTTGCCCGGGGCTGACTGACAGAATACAAGCAGCCGAGCCTCAACAGGTGAAGCAGATGTTGAACATGCCTAATCTGCGATAGAAATCGATGCTGATGGTCACCTGTGCTTTGGAAATGGCTTCACTGTTGTATTATTTCTCACAGCTTTCTGCTTTCTTTCTCCCTTTATTGGTTTTCATCTAATGTAACTTTTTTTGACTTGCCTCAATATCCGGAATCTAATCCATCTTGGGCCACAGCAGGCAGACAGCAAATGTTACCCCCCGGTACCTCTGTACACCCATAGACTGAACAAAACATGGACACAGTTGCAGTGACTTCAGCCATAAGTCTCTGAAGAACCATTGTGAAGCTCAGTGTGATCCGGTTATCACCTTCTTAGCAGTACCTGACTCTTGGCAGCGTCTAACTCCCAGCTAATTAAAAATGAGCAAAGAGGAGGACCTCAGTGAGGCTGAGGTAGACTGTTTTCAAAAACTGACAGACCAGAACTGTTTTTGTACCAGGCTGCAAACATTTTCATCTAATCTGTAAAGTTGGGCATTTTTATGCAGGGTTTTAACAGGTTTGACTTGGAGCCAGCCTCAAGTGGCCATTCATGGAACTGCAGTTTTTTGCACTTCTACAGTTCATTTCTCAGTCCAGGTGTCAGGATAAAATGCAGGCAGCTAAAGCTTCTGCTAAACCACTGATGCGTTCACACATTTACATGTCATATGTGCCGTTTTGACATTCCAACAATATGTTACACGTTCACGTCACATGTGTAGGACCTGTCACCTGACTTTAACTTCAGGAGGTGGAAAGGATTGTGGAGAATCTACAGGCAACAAAGGCAAAGCCAGTGACCTCAGTTTAAGACTGCAACACCAGAACTACTGAATATTTTTGAGGAGACCTCAGGACATCTCTTGTTAGAGTTTTATGGCGACAAAAAAAGGGGATATTTTGATGAGAATTGAAGACATCTTCAGCCATGTTTCTGGAAACCGATAATGTTTTCCTAATCCCAACCAAGAGGGTCTTTTGTGCCTAACCACATCGTGTTGTCACAACATCAAATTGAACCTGAAGGAACAGGAAGTTGCAACATGCAACACTGTTTGCAGAAGCATACATTGCCAACATTTATTCTGGCCACTGGGCTGCATTTTTCTGACCCGGAGGTTGCTGCATAGTTACAATGGACCGGAGCACGCATAGAGACACTACAGATGAACCAGTATCGCCACACTAGAAGGTGACATTGGACGACTCTTCAAAACTGTACATTACTCTTTAGCTCTACAAGTTTTATTTAAAACATATTTTTACATTTTGGCAACAATGGTTCAGATCAAGTCAATATCGGGATGAATAAACTACGGTCAAAACTATGTGTAGGGTACAACAAATAGGCAGGATTAAGAAAAGATTGTGGTTACAGATCATAAAAATGTGACGGAGCTGAGACTCTGGTCCCCTAAACACCCACTGCTGACAATCACCGTACTCATATACCAGGAGGCACTCTGCTCTCTGAATGGTGGCATCGAATGTAAATTGTGAGGAGCAGAATTCATATGTACATAATTCCTAGGATAGGAGAAGATTCTGCCGAAGTGAAAAGCCAATTTCATGCAAATTGAGTATATTAAGGTATATTCTGTTTAGATACACTGTCAGCCACACACTTAAAATGTATTACTTATTGCAGTGTGTAAAGGCCTGCTGCTGCATAAAGCTGTGTCAGCAGAGCTTCATCTACTATAGCAGACCACACATCCAGACTGACGGTGAGTGGGGTTATTGTCAGGGAGTCTCACTCTCAGTTGAACATTATGCACAGGGTGTGTTTTTAAATACACCAGGCAGCATGACGTGTGATTTATATGAAATAAACAGTGGGGAAAGTAACTAAGTACATTTACTCAAGTTCTGTACTGAAATACAATTTTGAAATACTTCATGTGAGTGTTTCCATTTTCGGCTTCTTTATGCTTCAATCAATTTCAGAGGTAAATTATAATTTTCTTGCAGGTTAGGGTTAGGCAAGTTCAAATACTAAGATAAATAATAAAAAGTTTGGTTTCTCAAATCTGTCCGGAGTAAAACCTCTTCCCAAGCAACTCAATAAAGGATCTCTGAAACATCTCAGATACAAAGGAGTCTGAAAGTGCAACTGCGGGCGACGAGTAAGATCGATGTGTCATCTTTGAATCTTTTATTTTTCCTTTTGGACTCACACTGGATGTATGCAAGTTGACGAGAAGATGGAGGGTTAGTTATCGCAGATATTGTCTTGAATTTGTTGATTGAAATTGAAAGGTAGTTTTTGATTGATTTTTGACTTACAATTGAAATTGTGACACCCCTATTAATTATAATCCAAGATTATAATATAACTTAATCTAAAACTGACCACTCAGTGCGCCTCTATTTTTGGTACTTTAAGCATATTTTGATGCCAATACAGTTGTAGTTTTTTATATATTTTAAATGCATGACTTTTGCTTGTAACAGAGTGTTTCTACAAAACTGAACTGCGGCTTCTTTTACTTAATAAAAATTGTTTCCTCGCTGAAAAGACGGCTGTCTATGCTCAAAAGGTAGAAAGGCTTCTCTCTCGATCCGACTGTTCTCTTTGGATGCCGGCATATTAAATACATCACAACAAAAATCCTCCACATTATGGGTTTTGCGTCAGTTGGCAAAAGAGTGGGGAGCTCCAGGTGGTTGCAAAATGGAGAGAAGTTTACCATTGTTCAGCTGCATATACCACCGGAATTGGAGCGATACAAAGCTGGTTGAAAAGTTCTTGTTTTGGTAGAAGATCCGAGTGCATCTCCCACCTCAGGAAATGAACCAGATTCTAAGAACTCGATTGCAACGCGTTTCAGTGCTCGTGTGCAAATATATTCACTCGCACACATTTTTACATGTTGGAATTTTAATTAGCCGAATTCTGCTCACTTGTCCAAACATGCAGCCCTTCGTTAACACGCCACACTGTTTCAAAATATCTGACATGCATTAAACATGGCTCCTAATGAATGTGACCAAAAGGGTGCCAGCTTGCTTTGATCTAAATGAAGAATTTCTGAGCCTAATTATTCATAATCTGTGTTTTGTGCGTATGGGTATGTTATGTGTCTCGGTGTGTTGGACCGTGCTGCGCTGCATGCTGCTCTGAGCTCCGGTGCGTAGTGAGACAGAGGCCCTCTGTCAGTTGACGTCCCCTCCTCCCCTCGCGTTCACATGGAGGGGTGTTCGGAGGCCAAGCCATCTGCCTGCTCCTCGTCCACTGTGGAATTCATCATTTGGGCACCTTAAATGACCCAACGGGCCAGGTAGCCACCAGCAAGGCATGTAGTCAGCCAGCGAGATAGCAAGCAACACAAACATGGCAGTCAGCGGAGAACACACCCAGCCAAGTATTTGAATAGCAGCTGAATACATTTGGAATAGATGAGCTTCAGGAAGATAATCATGGTTTTTGCTGTGAAAAGGGAGCAGAAGGGCAAGCAGAGGGCCCGGCTGAGAGGGTAATGGGGCTAATAGGAGTGGTAAATGAAAAGCCGGATGATGATAACTCTGATTCTATCTTCGCTCATATATAACCTCCCTGAATGCGATTGTGTGTAAAGAGAGAGGAAGAGAGGAGAGAAGCCGGGCGCTGAAGAGGAGGGAGTGGCACGAAGGCCAGAGACCTCCCTCTGGATTTGATGAATCCTTCACAGTTCTGAGAGCTTTATGAAACATTTATGATGGACGTCATTTCTTTCTGTTTTCTCTATCATTGTGTCCGTCTCTCTTGCTGCCTCGCCCGCTGTGTCTTTCTATCAGACAGAAGCACGAGTTTCAGTCATATGAAATGACTCACCTGTGTGTATCTTTGGGGTTTTTTCGGTCTCTGCAGCCAGTCAGATGCTGTCGCTTTTTCAGACACCCGCAGATTGAATTCTGCCCATGGAAGTTAATAATTCATCCACGTATTAACCCCAATACTTATGAAGTGAAAAGACCATATGTACAGTCACACACGCTCTCTCGCATACACACACACTTTCACAAAAACTCACCTAAATATAGAAATGGAAGGATCTGACTGGTCTTTTTGAGCAACTTTTTTTATGATTTATTTACTGCTCACCGGAGCTGGTTTACAGTTTGAGGTTTCACACACATATGCGCACACACACACACACACACAAACACACACACACACACACACATATGCACATACGTGTGCATTTAAGTGCACTGTCAACAAACAGGGGATCAGTCTCTCCCCCATCTGCTGAGTGTGCCAGTTTGCCGCAGGCATTAAGACACCTTCAGATGCTTCATACACTCTCTCTCTCTCTCTCTCTGTCACACACACACACACACACACACACGCACACACACACACACACAGATGCACACACAACAGTAGGAAGAAAGTCTCACCACAATAGCACATTCAGTTCAAAACTGGAGCAGACAGCCCAGTAACAAGAGGCATAAATTACTCCATCTCCCTATAGGAGACAAGACAATCCCGAAGAAAAATGTAAATGAGATTCCGTGGAGAGAACAGAGTTTTCCAGTAAAATGTTGCGATCATCTCCCCCGAATTTTACCTCCTGAACTGCGGTTGCCTTTCTAGAAAGCCCTTCTCTCTGATCCCGCCGGCTGTCTAAACTTATTTCAACAAAAAATTGTACATTCATTCTCCAAACTGTTGGCAGAAAACAAGGCAAGATATTCTCCGCTGCCACACCTCAAAAGACAACCTCATTCAATCAATAGATTCTGGCTTCGTGCCGACTCAACTGCCTTCCCGGCAAAATTTATTCCACCGTTTGCGCTCATGCTGCATCAGATGGCCTCATAATCATTCGGAGGGATGCCAGCTCAGGCTGTGGTGGTAATTGTGGCTGTTTTCTTGGTTTGATCTCATTCCAGCTCATGTGCATTGACACTGTCTCTCGCCCAGATCCCTGTGTCTAAATGGGATTGGACAGTTCTGGTATCGTGACCTCTGTTCAACTCAGTATGACAGCAGAAATGTGGCTCACTGTCAATGTGCTCCCATTAGTGTACCTACTGTATGGATTACTCCTTGGAAATGCTGGGCTTTCATTCCATGGTATTGAGCTCATCCCAACCCCCCATCCCGAAAGATCCCTCTCTGTCTGATTAGCCCAAACCATTACCCTCCATCTCCAGATCAATATCTTTAACCAGGACTGTGTCTCTGTGTTGGTTGGCAGAAACACAAAAAATAAATTTGCTGAAAGGTGCAGTGAATTGTTCATCATATGTTTGTCTATGCTTTTGACTAATTGCAGTGTGTAAAGTAAAACAGCAAATTCGGACTCTCTTACATCAGTCCATGTCCCAGATTTAGCGGGGGTTTGGGGGTTTGAGTGAACATTTCTATCAAGATAACTCAGTAAACCAGCTTCTCGGCCTGTTCGTGATTATGCTGATTACGATCAGCAGATGAAGACAGAAAATTATTATTTCAATCTAGGTCACACTCTTCAACTGGGAGCGTGAATTTAGCTGAAATTGATCTGATCAGTGATTGGTCTGTGGAGTAGATCTGTCTTCTTAGTTGTGTGCCAGCAATTTGTCTCCTGCCTTTATGGTCTTATTTTGTTTGATAATGTATAATTAACATTGTAAGTAACGTCTGCAGATCTGTAATAATATGACCCCCTCAACTGTGCATGCTGAAGCAGTAACGGACCTCATCTGGAATTTGCATTCAGTGTTATTACGTGACAGAGTTACCTACTGCCAAAGGTAAGTTGTTAGGGTACTTTTTATGTGACCAACAATAAAAACCTTTCTGAGAACTGCTTCTTATATCGTCCAGAGGACAATAAACCAACCCAATCGCCAGAATAAATGTTAGCAAAGTACAATTCTTCAAAACCACAGACAAGTTAAAACTGAATGTTTCTTTATGACGCAACATTAAGTCATTTAAGTTAAATTAAAATCTTATTTCTCTCATGCTGTGCACATCTGGCTAGCTTAGCTAGGCCTGTTTCCCCTTCATCAGATCCATGCCGCAGAGTGACACAATGCAACCGCACTTACACATCTGAAGGTGGCTGGTTATTGGCTGCCAAGCTGTAGAGCAGAGGCGAAGATAGGGTGAATGCATCAGGGATTTTTATTTCTTTGCAACTAAAGGAACAGGGAAATTTGGAGAAAGAACTTACAGTAAGGGATTACTTTTTTGTAAGCGTAGCTACAGTTGTTAACAAATTACTTGAGTTGTAACGCTAACGCATTGACAAAGTAACCCGAGTAGTCAAACGCAATGATTTGTAACTGTATTAAAGTTTGAGTTGAGGACGTTGCGATCGTGTGTCCTTCTTTTAAGGGTCTTTAAACAAACTGCATGATAGAAAGTTTCCTACATATTAACCTCTTCTGTAACATGTCCAGAGCTCAGCAGGTGACACGCTGAGAGGGCTTATCAGCTGTTTAACAGGTCACAGGTGTCCAGCTGGCTAAGCCCCTTAGCCTGTGACCAGAAGCACCTCTGACGTGATGTGACTCCTGATACTGACACAGATAACGCTCACACCTCCTACACCTGGCTGTCGAAGCTTACTACCGATCTCCTACCAGTGCATATCAGTGTGTGTGTGTGTGTGTGTGTGTGTGTTTGGACATAATGACAAGCAGGCAAGTTTGCTATGGTGTTATCCATCTGTACTGTATCTGCATGGCTGCCTGCTTAGTATTCCCAGGTGTTGTGCGCTAAGCTTCATGTAGCTACAGAACAAAAAGGAAAAAAGAAAAACACGGGCGAGTTGGCAAAGAGCTGTAAATAATACATGCGTCGCTGAATTACATCTTGACACAGTTAAGAACATTTTACGATAAACTTTGGGAACAAACTACAGAAGTCTGTGTGTGTGTATCCATGTGTGGAGTACAGTGTGTGTGTGTAAGTGTTTGCATGTGCAGGTGTGTCTGTGAAATGGTAGCTAGTTGCAGGTAATGGTGTGTGACAGCGGAGCAGCTGACAACATGGCAGGGACGGGGAGGGCTACAGCAGCACCGGAGCAGAGGAAACAGTGAGAGACCTGCAGCCCGTCTCGCTGCAGAGCCTGCAAGCACACAGCCATTTAATTTACTTACTGCACTAATGCAATTATTGCCACAGTAATTTACAATGTCTAAGAGGGCACTGTATTGGTGTGTGTGTGTTTAATTAGTCATGCTGGACCTACTGCCTCCTGAGAGAGACGTTGTGTGTCTATGGATCTGTGTGCGAGTGCGAGTGTGAGTTACGGCGTCTCTGTGTGAGTGCGTTTTCCGTGCAAGTTGACTGTTTGTGTGTTCTGCAGTCTCTTGAAATGTCTATGCCAGTGTGTGTGTGTGTGTGTGTGTGTGTGTGTGTGTGTGTGTACACAACACCATCTGCCTGTGGCTGTGGAGCTAAAATCCCTGATAGCCTCTCGTCCCCATTTCAGAAACAGCTGATCAGTCATCCAACTAGCTGGCTGGCAGCTACATCAAAGACAAAGTTGTCTCTGGAGAGCCATGTGTTACACACTCAGACACATCACCTACAATAACACATTCGCTGGTGCTATATCATCAGAGTGGTTGGAGCATAAGTAGCTACAACAAAACTGCACTGAGGCGATGCTTTGAATGCCAGAGTGCTGTATGATGAGATGAGGGGAGGCAGGAAGGTGAAGGTCAAGCTTAGGACTGGAAACAATCACACTGTCTTGACATAAAACTATCAAAACAATGATAATATGTCCATCGTCGCCTATATCATGATTTAGATTTGACTGCCTGAACAAAGTGCACTAATATCTGTGTGGACTGTTGCAGTTGCAGTGACGCAACACTATAAATTATCCATCCAATTTTTATTTAAAGTTTACTTGTGGTGTCGCAGTGACAGCAATTCAAAGTTAAAAACGTATTTTGTAAAATCCCCACTGGGCCAATCCAGTTTTCTTTAAGGCTGTGCCAAAGCGACCCGTCAAGATTTCTGGAACAGCGCTGTGTGAGATATGACATTTGAGTTGTTTTGACTGTACTGTAAAGCCCCCATAAAAGATTAAGAAAACATATGTTTATATGCTAATACACCGTATGTGTTGTGAACACTTTTCAGGTGCTGATTGCTGAGGTGCTGAGATACAACCTCAGTGGTAGATATCTGAAAACCAGTAAACCTTATTAGCCCTGGTTTTCAGATATCTGCCATCTGTAGCATGCATCATGTCAGCCAAACACAAGTCAATTAATTAAACATGAATTGTTGTGCTGCAGTCAGCACTTACACAGATGATTTGTAAGGGTAGCTGCATGTCTGTTGACAAGTATCGCATCCTAGAGCAAGGCTCTAAAGGTGATTTACATCGTGTATCATCATGCTCAGCCATAACTGTAACATTTAAAGATAACGTTACGTTGTTATTGCAGATTTGTGCATTACCCTCCCACGTTCTGATGCATTTCAATGTTGCTTTCCCCTCCCCTGATGGCATATGATGCCTAAATTGAACTAAAGTCCAGCATTGAAGATGCTTCACTTGGTACCGCTCCGCTAATATCAGTGCAGACTGGCAGGGTAGCAGCCTGCGCTGCTAAGGTTAGCCTGTAAAGCGCTGCTAGTGGCCAGGTAGTCTAGTGACAGTCTTTTTTATTTGGAGACTTAGTTGATTGTGTCAAGTTGTGACTGAACTTCAAGTGTCCATGTGTTTGTATCTCTATCAGATAAATGGCAAACAACATTGTGACAAAACTAGGATCGCTACAATAATGCAAGAGAAACATCACAGCTGAATACCACATTTTGGAAATCGCGTCTGTTTAACATCATTGTCGTCTTGAAGGGTTGTCGACAGAGGATTTCTATCACAAACCCTTGTAACTCCACTCAACACCATTTGCAACCCACATGTGAGTGTTATATGAAAGCAGTAAACACGTATTTCAGACGAATGAGGTGTATACACTTTAAATAACATATTCATAAAAGAAAATATATAATTGTATGTAAACCAGGGAGGTTTTTTTACCCACAAGTTAAACATTTTGATTAATTCAATTCTTGAATAACTATTAGCCACCCATGCTAACACCTTGCTTCTATCTTGGCTCACGTGAACTCTTGGTCATCCCTGCTTGGCCGCTGGTCATCTGTTAGACATCTAAATCTGGAAAGCTGGGCCAGTGTGTCACCGGTGGCTCTGATCCTTAACCAAGCATGGCTCAGCCCTGGCCCTGCTCCACTCAGAGACATATTATTAGACCCTACCTTACCCCCAGCACCTACCCTACTCCTGCACTAGGGACTTACCTTGCACAGGCCACACTAATTAAATCTCCCAGACACCGAGGCTCTTAATAAAGCTTGACATGACAGCTTGGCCTGTGCATGTCAGAGTTGCTCTTTGACCCGGAAGCTGCCCTGTGTGTTTGTATTCTTCATGTGTGTGTATGTGTGTGTGTGTGTGTGTGTGTGTGTGTGTGAGAGAGAGACACTCAGGCTTGGGGGTCTTGCCACTGGGGGAAGGGGCAGACACCTGTCTCCCGCTCAAAGAGAGGTCACTTCCCAGGGGTATGGGAACGGCCGTGACTCAGCGGCTCTGCTGGAGAGGGCAGCTACATTAGCAATACAAACCATACCACAGGGAGATGAGCGTCCCAGCATTTTTTTGTTGTTCGTAAAATATAAATATAGTGTTTCAAACTTGAACAGTTGCTGAAGATGAATTTTATTCAATTTTCGTCTACCGTTTTTGAATGCATCACGGCCGCAGTTGAAGAGCAGCAATTCTATCTCCTCATGTGGAAATTGTATACACTTAGCAAATGGTTGCGAACTGCTCAGCCATCGAGATGGGGCCCGCCCGCAGTAGTTGGAGCTATCTGCCGTCCACTTTACATGATTCCCTTGTTTTCCACAAGGTTGAACTTGCTGGAAAGCTTTTGGATGGATGGAGGGAGATGGATGGATGGGTGGATGGGTGGATGGGTGGACGGCTGGTAGGATGAGCAGAATAACAGTGTGACACACACTCTCAGGCAGGCAGAGTGCAGTGACATCTGTTAAAAAGAGAAACCCTCTAAACAGCTTTGTGTGGATTAACAGTAAATGATTAAACCCTGTTAGCATATGGATAAACAAGTTAAGCTTATGCATCAGCGTGTGTGTCTGTGTGTGTTTATGCCAGTGTGTTGTGACTGCTGCCAAAACCCTGGCACTCTCTTCTTCAAGGCTCCCTGTCAGTTAATAGAACAAAAGCAGCAATGATATCTTTTTCCTCACTTAATAACATGAATAATCTATTTAATGCACTTTCAGAAATGTCACCAGCCTCATCGAGTCAATTTCCTGAATTTGAACAAAACACCTACTCTGTTACCGTTGTGAGTGATGTGGGAGGTACCTTTTAATATTGTGTAAAAAAAAAAAAAAAGAGAGTTTTCAGAGCCATTTCTGAACAAAAGTAATAACAGTGATTATGTGTTGCTGAGCAGCATCATCTCAGCAGCAGTGCAGAGCAATCTCAGCCTACTGACCTGGATTAGAGGGAATATGATTGCATATTCACTGCCGAACAAACAAACAAGTTTGTGTGTCAAGGACAGTAAGCAGCGAATCAAGAATGTAGTCTTGATTAGCAAATCAGCTTCATTACAGAATAATCTCTATGCTCTGTTTGATCTATTCTGCCTGCGTATTTATAAGTCTACAGGAATCTTATAATAATTGATAATTAGTTGAATCATATTAGAGCGTGCGATAATGGCGCTGTGGAAAAAAAAAACAGGTAAACTGGGGCATGTGCTAAAACAGCTGCTTTGACCTATATTCAGACGCAACCAGCATCTGATAGTGCAACTCTCCCTAAACTGTAGAATTGTGAAATATTTATTGTGGCGCCGGTATAGGCCTGTTCCTCCGTCTCTGTCGTCTGCTCAGCACACTATGGCTTTGTTTTTGTCACTTTAGTTTTGAGATTCGCTGTGCTCCCGACAGCCGAGATAGATTGCTTTGAATGGGCGTCCGCGCCTGCAGTGCCCATTCTAATTCAGCCCGGCTGCCACACCCACAGCTGCTGCCTGGGGCCAGTGCGAGAGGAGCAGGATGGAGTGGAGCAGCGGTGAACTATGGCTGCACGGGGCCAGACTGAGAATATAGGTCATCCAGCCCCGCGGATGAAAGATGCATAGCACTGGCTGCTGGGGAAGAAGCAGGCGGAGATGGAGTAAATATAGAGATGCTTCCAGCTCCTCAGCATGGGCAGTTTTAGATGACCACAGGGAGGGATAGGAAAGGGCATGTGCAGGGTATATGCAGACGGGAGGATGAGAGTGGGAGTGGCACGCAAGCCGGGGAAATTCAGGAAATTTGGGTGTAGGGAGAGGCACGGGTGGGGTGTGTGCTGTGGCTGAATGAGACTCACAGGGACAGGAGTGTGTCAGTGTTCGTGGGAGCCAGTATCAAATGCTCTTTCTTACTGATGAAGGGGAAATACAAAAAGAAGGCTCCGCTCCTCGGAGCAGCTGCGGCCGGCACACAATATCGTCCTCTGTTCGCCTGTGGCTGGTGGTGATCGGGGGGCGAGTGTAAAGATCAGCCTCACTGTGCACATATCCTTTTGTTTTCTTCTCAAGTTGAGATTGATGTGGTCACTTTTAGTGCTCAGAACAGTGTTGATTCATGTCAGAGTTGAGTTGTCTAACATATTCTGAAAGACTTTCCCTATGTATTTTCTTTGGTTGTGTACTTACATTACCGCAAATGGCTCCAACAATGTTCAAACCAAAGAGAGACGAAGGTTTACTCAAGGTCTTTACTTGAAGTGGGCTGGCACTGGCCAGTTGGCCATTTACTTTGCTGGTGTACTATGACTTTTTCCTGACATACTGGCACCTCTCACAAGCTGCCACTACTCATTTCTGCCCTCTCCAAACCACGGCAAGGAGCCATAGGAGGCAGAAGCGGCACGAAACACACCAGTGCGCTGCCAGCTTCCCTCTGGTGCCCATGTTAAGGCTTATTCATGCTCAGCGTTAGATACGGATACTGGATAAAGCCTTTTGTCTGTGCTCTGTGTTAATTTCATCGGTATTTCTACACGTTTTCTGAAAGCTTATGGATACAAACCAACAGAGCAGTACCTCTAGTAGGCGTGGGGGGCAGTGTAGCAGCGTAGCCAATACTTCAAGTGAGATACGACTACGGTGTTTTTGTATTTTACATGGTCATGTAACGTTGATTTGTAGGAATTTTCTCTTTATTAAGTTGAGTTAGGGGCATGTGTAGTTATCAGACTGTAGCTACGATTGACACGTCCCTGCTCTGGTTCGGTTCGCCAATAATACGGCCCTGATACTACCTCCATAGGCGGATCAGCACCGGAGCAAACGGCAGTGTGAATGGGGCTAGTGACGGTTATTTCGTCAGAAACGGACGTATCAACTTCCGTACCTAAAGGTAGCATAAATTAACCTTTAAAGTCAAACTCTCGCCCAAAAGCAATATTGTGATTGAATATAAGTCAAACCTTTGTGTAAATGCATAATTACGATGAAAGAGGCACTAAGCTTTACCGTAGTTTTGTTTTCAGGCAAGCTAATTTTCAGTGCAGGGGCACTGGCACGCTAGCAACCTTCTTTTTAGTAAGGTTGATACTACACTGGTGATACTACGAGCAAAGTTTCATGTTGTGTCGAGCCTTCTGTGTTTTAAAGGTACCGATTTTGATGCTAGCATAAGAGTGCCCATGCACTCCATTGATAATTAGCTTGCCCGAAAACGGAACTATGGTAAATCTTAAAAGTTCCTCTTTCGTCGTAATTATGCATTTACACGGAGGTTTGACTCATATACAATCACAAATAAAGCCTCAGTTGTTTTTTGGCGAGAGATTCACTTCAACAAATTGAGCTCTTCAGGCAGAATCTCTGGGTTGTTTTGGCATATGTTCTACTTTCTCTCTGTGCCATGTTTAAATCTAGCAAGAAAAACACTATTAATCTGTTAGAAATGGTGTTACTGCTGTTAGTGATTGTGTTTTTGTGTATTTATTCCTCAGCAGCAGACACATACACACTTGGACATACAGTCTTCAGGCATAAAAATGTCCACTTCCCACAAATCATCACACAGGTGTGTAGTAATTTTATCTTCATTGCTGCAGAAGAAACAATGAAGAAGTACTTGGCTTGTGCTGCATTTCATTTGGTTGTCTGTGGCCATATCTTCAGATCAGATAATACATCAGGTCTGAGGGAGGAAGTCGGCCATTGTGACTAAACGTAACGTGAATAAAACTTAAAATTTACTGTGTCTAGATAGATTTAACCACCTGCGTCTTTTGTTTTGTTCTGAGAGAATCCTATTGGCAAAAATTACATATTGTGTTTAAAGGGACTCTATGTTGCACTTTGAAGCAATTCACAGGCATTTATCACTTTTCAGTGGCAATTTATGAGCAGATTGTAACGTGATGTGAACTCTCTTGGTTGCCTTCCAAGCCTGTGGATGATTTGATTAAGTCTTTTAATGCTGCTGGACTGTGGATTTACTTGCGAAGGACTCATGTTGGATTTTCTGCCACAGTCCAAAGGATAACAACCATCATCCAGCACAGCACAGAAGTTCCACAGAGTGAAACCGTTTACATTTCTCATTTTCTTCTTCTGTGGCCATGTGGATAGTTTTTGTCACGTTACCCCAGTTTTGATAGCTCTGTCTCTAAGATTTTTTGCTGCCTCTCCAACACAACAGGGGTGAATGAAAGTTTGTTGGGACGCTCACGACTCTGAAAAAGTGCTGACTCCGGATAATCCTCACTACCCGCTTTCAACAGTTTTCCTGAGAAGCACTTTTCACCGCAGAAATAGTCCCTCAGAAAACTTTCGGCTGTGTTTTGTGAGTTTCGCAGTCACAGGGACATTGTTCTTGGGAAGAAATGCTGCAGTAGAAATTTTGAATATAAATCTTCAATTCTTAAAGCAACATGGATGACATGAGCCCCCTCTTTACCTGGGTGGCGGTAGAATTCTCGGGGACGGATATCTCAAAACTCATGCTAATGAAACCAAAACTATCTCCATGCTAGACACCACTGGAGGCAAATAAGAAACTACACTTTTTATTTTTTTTTTGTAATTTAGGTGAACCGACCCTTTGATTCTTTCAAAGAGAATTATCACAGAGCAAACATGAAGACAGGTGCTCTGTGCTCAGAGAATGGAAGTTCAAAGAATGACTGTGTGATGTGCGATCGAGGTGTAAATGCAGTCCACCCCGAGGTTTTGTCAAGCCGGCTGAGAATTCTCCTGGTTGCTCTCTCGTCTGTCACTCCTGCCCAGCTGCAGCCAGTCGAGGTCAAACTTAGGCATGCACTCATGATGAGTGGCCTTTTGTTGAGACAAATGTTTCAAGAGGTGCTTGTCAAAATGTCTGG
>CAEMYA010000003.1:673001-692723 GCA_903131615.1 Diplodus sargus | reverse complement strand
AAAGACAAAGAAGAATGACTGAGCAAAAACTGCATGTGCTTTGACCTTAGCATTCACAAGGCGCTGCAATTCAACACAAATTGAATGGCTGAGTGATTTTCTCCTCATAAAGATCGAAAGAGCCTGAATAAGGATACACACTGACTGCCAGTGCGGTTCCCTTTTGGCGAATGACACATAATTATGTGGCCGGGGCTACCTGAGGAGAATGAGGGGGTGAGAGGGGCTGCACTCTGGAGACAGAGAGAGAAAAAACAATGGGGTGCAGGGGAGGGCGACTGTGAAGGGTGGGGTGACTTTGTGACAGAAAAAGAAAGAGCGAGGCAGTGCGGACGGACAGAGTGGCGACTTGGTTCGGATGTGGGTGTGTTTGTGGAGGTGAGAGAGGGCACAGCGGTACGAGGCCACGGTGAGGGGCTAACAGAGGGTCCGCCTCGGGACAACTAAGTGTGAAGGGTCATTGCTGTGAGTGGAGCAGTGCCTGCTGACGCAGACAGACTGTCTGTCTCTCCTGCACTAAGGAGTTTAGGGACACGCAGAGACTCAGCTGCCAGTCTAGACGCCAGTCAGAGATAGAGGAGGCGGTCAAGGAGAAGTCATTCCAGCCCCCCCACACTCAAATTCTTCCTCCCAATGCTCAAACAGACAATAGGCAACCTTTCGGAGCCCCTACACACCACAAGCTGACTTCAAAGAGCTTCTGCCACCAAAGGCATCTGATGTGAAGCTTTTACTGCCTCATGTCACTGCACATCCAACCCTGTCGCCTACGCACTGTGTGTTTACATACAGCGTACTACTTTTCTTGTCAGTGTCTCGTGGTCTCCAATCTAATGTGTTAAACTGTTTGATAAATCTTATCCGTGACAGTCTGGTGTAAGATTGGTGGGGCTCAAGAAAGTATAATGCAGGACATGATGTTGTAAAAACAAACATCTCCATTGAACATAATCTAAGAAGCAATCGCGTTTCCCCTGAAACATATTTGGCAAGGCAAATTAGTGTAGCAGTGTAGAAATGGATGTTGATAGAGAGCCTTCACTACATTACATCGCCTCTTGTTTCTAACAGCTGCCCTTGAACACACCACAAGGACTCCAACACACACAACAGCATAAGTAGTCTGTGTGTAGACAGATGTGTATACATCAATATAACCGCCCCATGAAGACAAAGAAAGAAAGACATTCTTTCTCAGTCTAAAATTGCTGTTTTATTTTTCATTCTTGTATCATATTTTTTTGCCACCGTTTCTAGGAAGAAGTCAGAGGCAGTCATTCAGATGTCGAACTGAATGGTTGGGCTCATTTCCTGAGTCAACATTGGTTTCTTTTAAGCATGCTGCAGTTGAACCAAAACCTTAACAAAGAGTTATTTTTCAACCCGAACAAAAATCAGTCCTTAAATGTAACCAAGGTGCTTTTATGCCTTCAACTAACATTAACAATAGTGCAACCAGAGGGGTTATTTTTTTCATCTGTGTCCATTTGCTGGTTGGTTTCTCAGCAGGATTACACGCCACTGAACCCGGGCTCACTGAATGGGTCTCAGCCCAGAATAAACCCCATTATCGTTTGGAGTGGATTTCTTGACATATTCATTAGTTTCTCAGCTCTTGGTGAAAAAAATGTGAGATTCTCTGTCCTGGTTTGCTTACAATTAGGCAAGAAAACTACTGTGTTAGGTTTTGGAAAAGATCAGTGAAAAGTGATCGGTCCCTTACAGTGATGGTCCTGGAGCACCGTGCTTTGTGGTATTGTGGGGAAAGATGCCATCCCAGTGATATCACATCGTCCCCCCCATGTTTTTGTTTAATTTGGAGGACGTGTTGTGTAATCCATTTCCAGCGTGAGCATGATTGACACAATAACAAAGGGTCGTCACCTGTTCTTTTGCACATAATAGCCGTCGCCTCAGCTGCTCCTCTTGCCGCCATGTCCATGATGACAAACATATGGGAGTGGGACAAAAGACAAACTGCCACGGGCGCTCGAATTCTGACAGCAAAAAAATGATAATTGATGATTTCTTCATTTATTCTAAATTGCTTGTTTCAGTGGAAATAGAAAGCAAAGAAAAATGAAGGTAGGCTCGATTAGAAATATCACGCCTCAGATGAACGGAGAAAGAACAAAGACTAAGATTGCGACTTGCTGCCTGCCAGCTGTTTGCCATGGCGACCCGCACCTGCTCCGCGGTGGGAAGGTCTCTGTCAATCGAATCAGTGCAATTTGCGAGCTTCTCTCTTCACCCATGTGAGAACAGCTAAATGTATTACGGGCAGAAAACCTGCTGAGTGTGTGGGTGTGTCCGCCTGCTTGTCTTTCTACATGTGTTTCTCATTGTGTCGGTCTTTTTGTTCATCTTTGTGTGAGCAGGCGTGATGCAAGTGTGTGAGCCAGCGAGATGCAGAGGCCCACGGCAGATGAGCCATCGCAGTGATTGGCTGGTCCCTGCCGTGTGCTGATAGGTTGCTGTCTCGTTCTGTTCAAACAGGGGTCTAATCAGACACTTTAACAGGCTGCCTTGTTCAAACACACCGTGCTCTGCACTGGGGATCTGGCAAACACAGGCCCGTGTGTGTGTGTGTGTGTGTGTGTGTGTGTGTGTGTGTGTGTGTGTGTGTGTGCATGCTGAGGGTCAGTATAATTAGTGTTGGTGAAGAGATGGAAGTGGGATGTAGAAATCTGTCTTGCTCACTTTTCCTGCAGCCTGGTCCTCATTCTGTCACACCGCCCTGCACGTAACACGTTTCAGTCCCTCATCTCCCACTGATGATGAAGTGCGCGTGTTTTTGTGTGTGTGTGTGTGTGAGTGTGTGTGTGTGTGTTACGCTTATAATAATCAATAACTCAGAACATTACCATATCCCGTGGTGAGCAGATATCATCTGCACACCGCAAACCAGGCCACCTGCGTCAGGTTGTCTTCAGCAGCTGATTGAAAAGACTCTGAGAAAAAACACCAATTTGTCCCCATTGTTTCACCGCTGTTATGGCCAATTAAATCCGCTGTCCTCTTCCACTCCTCTTCTACTCTCCTTCTTTTCTCTCAACTGTTTCACCAGTCTGCAGATCTCCCTCCATCTGCTTTTTCTCCCCAATTTGTGCTTCATCATCATCATCACTGTTTTTGTTATTTCCACACTAGCTCAGCACAGCCCTACTTATGTTCTGAATCAAACAGGACAGTTTGTCAGGTTGTGTCCATAAGTGAGTCTCTATTTGACCATGAATGTCCCCACGAATTACCGAGCTTTGTCAATATAACGTTAAATCGACTGTACATGTCATGCAAGCAATTTTGCAATTCGCCTGTGTGTCACTGGAGTGATTTGGTTTTTGTGGCTTGTGTCAATACAGTGCTGCAGATGTTTTGACCTTCATCCAACAGAGAGGAGCCTTGCTGTGTCTGTAATTGCCTCATTTTAAGAGCTTAGCTTTGGCAAACCTCTTTGCGGAGCTGCTACAGGTGCTAAAAGTGCCCTTCAATCCCTAAGGTTACATTATTAGCATACTTGGAGAGAAATATAAAATGCGGCCACGAGTAAACGGTGTAGCTGATAACTGCCCTTTAAACACCCTCAGACATCTAACTCCCGTTAAGATCCTGTCGTTTTTAAAAACACCTCTAATGGAACTGAAAAATCTGATAGAATATATTTAAAATACATTTTAACATATGGAGGGAAGTCACATACATGCTCATATGTTGTGATGTTGCTTCAAGAATATATTGCAAAATATAGTGACTGTAAATTCTGATTATACATTGGCTACATTATAGAAACTGATATGTTTTATTGATTACTTTAAATATTTTGCTTATATTTAAATATATGCCGATATTTTTGGAAAAATATGTGGTAATAATTTTTCCAATATATGAAAAACAACAATAACTCGTACATTTGTCAATATATAGCTCAAATATCAACTGATTTATTCAATAATAAACTGCAAGTACATTATTTAATATATATTTCAGTATACAGTATACAAAGATGACAGTAATTTCAAACATTACTCCACCGGCACTCTGAGCTCACAGCCCTGACCGCTAGCTGCATGGCTAACCCAGTTAAATCGCTAAAGACAGCTACACGCAGCAGTTAGCCGTTACTCTGGTAATATTCTGCCCCGTATTTGGTTTGCAAATGATTTTGACAGGGGGCACAATTATTACATATTGCAACTGACACAATTAATGATAAAACATCTAAAATGTTAATACATAAGTTCTAATACACGTTATTGGGTGAAATTAAGTTGTATCCTTTGTATTGTTTGGTTGCAGGAGTACAAGCTCCAAAGGATGCAAAGGAGAGGGAAAAAACTAACTTTAAATCTGTTAGCTTCATAGTAGCCGCATAAGCTTAATTTTGATGGCAGATGAAGTTTTCAGCAACTGTAAATGAAGCAACCATTAACATTTTGAATATTTGTGATAGTGTGTCTTATGTGTCACCAACTAACCTTGTGTATCACTGTATATATCACTGTGGGTCATAAATCACTTCCTGTCTTCCCTCTGAAGTTTGTGCTATAGCAACAGAATGACATGATTCTATATGAAAACAAGCCTCCAGATCTACATATAGATCGAATATATTTCTGATCAACGAGGGAAACGTGCGTCATGAAACTGTCACATGTTCTGACCATGGCTGCTCACATTGTGGCATAGCACGATCGCAGTAATTGGCAGTCTAAGCCATTCAAAGTGTCTGTCTTAGTCTCAGATAATAGACAATCAGCATGTGAGGAGAATGTGAGTAGGAGGCTATTTAGAGCTCTAAAAGCAGCCGAACATATGGTGTGTCAACACCAATAACTGGCGCTTAGACTTTGATTAAAAGTATGATTGAAATTCTATAAGCTTGCATGCTATGAATTCTTCCAAGGAAGTCAAGTAGAATCAGTGCCAGACAGAAATTTACACATTTAAAAATATTTCATGCAGTAAATGTCTATGGCCTCTGGCCATGATGGACATTAAGTTATCTTGACTCACTCAACCTCTCTTTAATTTTACTTGTGAAACTAATTGTCTTGGCTCCTGAAGCGTTTACTAATTAGAGACATTTTCAGTTTTGAAAAAATGCTTTGGTGTCAAGGCTTTTTTCTTTTACTGGAAGTAGGTTTCTGTGTGTGTGCTTGTGTGTTATCACTTGTATGTGTAATTGTAGATGCCTCACACATCATGGTGGTGGGTTTACTATGTTGGGACAGAAAGCAGGTCCCTGACAGGGAAACAATTTGATTAAGGAGTCATGACTCTTTTCTTAGTTGAAATGAGGTTTAAGGTGAGGTTAAGGTTAGCGTTGTTGTGGTTAAAGTTAGGATGAGTCACCAGGGAGTGAGTGTAGGCGTAAGTGTAAATGCAGTGTCCTTGTAAGTATCGAAATCATGTTGTTGTGGCCTGTGTCTGCTGGGGAAGGTGTGTGTGGGTGCGTGATGGGCTTGAAGCAGGCAAAATCTGGGACTGCGTGTTCTTGAGGGTCGTTGGCTTTCCTCTTGGCACACACACACACACACACAAACACACTGACACACACACACACACACACATACAGTACACACATGTACAGTACACACACAAAGATCATGCCTCTGTGAGTTAATCCCTCTGTGCATTGGGGTCCAATTCCATAGAGGTTAATTAGAGATAATCAGAGGGAACTGGTGTTCTGCCACGGAGTAAACTCCACTAATTTGTTATCACTGAACACTTCCCTTTGTCTCCTTCACAGCCCCTTTTGCTTATCTTGTCTTTTTACTTGTGTCTGTATGCGTATGTGTGTGGTTTGTGAGAGTGGCTGCAGGTAGTGGAATGATGAAAACACGTTGGTGACAGTAGAAGCCTTGAAGGTGTTTTGAATGAAGTGTGCAACTCGCAGCTTCTTCTCTCACCTGTCCTTTTCTCCCCATGCTTGAAGGAACCACATCATAAAAGTCAATCACAAAACTGTCTCCTTGAAAGCACTTAACACTGCAGATTGGATGGTAGACGGGTATAATCCTGTGATTGTTGTACAATGATGATTTTCTTTAAATTTGGACAACAACAAAGCGTTGGGGCTTGCAGCCTTGAAGCACAATGGAGGGAACATTTTAAAAGGAGCTCTCCTTGAACTGCTTCGATGCAATGGTGGAAAACCTGAGCACGACGGTGATGATGTCTTGGTGGCTTGAGATTTTGCCAAACAGCAGCAAGTTTTCTTCTTTGACACACTGGTACCCTTGTGGCTGTATCTTTCGTCTATCCTTCTGTTGCAGTTTTTGGTGTGGTGGCCGATCAAACTGAGATGCATCAATAGAAATGCCAGCAAAACCCTGGCGTCCAATCCCCTCTTGTGCCGCCCTTTGCATTTTTAGAGGGTCCCATCATTTTTTCCATTAATGACATTTGATCACCTGGTTGTGCACTCAGCCCCGCTCCACAGGTGCACCACGCTGTTTTTCACATCATATTTTTCCGTTTGTGAAGCAGTCACACCTGTAGGTTTTGATTCTTAAAGGGATATTGCGGTGTAAGCTTAATCCATGGTCTAACACACCGTGACACCGAGTAAGACCCCCCCCTCGAGAGATCAAGTTTTCCATCCGCTAGCAAATGTAGTTTTAGCAACCTCAGAAAAGATGACACGATAACAATACACTGCAGTCTATGCCTCCAACAAGAAACCGCCAACATAAAGCCACTCATAGCCACAAATAATGCTCAGAACAGCACCAAACTTCAGAAACAGTACAAATAGGGTCCCAGCACATAGTTAGAGGCATCAAACATCTGCTAGTTTTGACGGATTTCCATTGAAAAGAAAACACAACTCACCACTCAGGAAGCCCTGACGAGTCGATTACTGAGTGCAGTAGAGTTCTGCAGCTCAAGGATGAAAATGTATTACTACTACTTATTACTCGGTGGAAATGCAATCAAAGTTCATATGTGTCTTGCCTACCAGTTTATAACAGTTATTATCGAGAGCTGACAGGGAAAAGAACAGAATTGAGCATTTCTAACTACACTCGGAAAATCGACTCGTCGGCCTTCCCCACAACAAGCACGCTGCTGCAGGAGAGTGGTGAGCTGCGTTCTCTTTTCAATAGAAATCCGGCTAAGCTAGCAGATGTTTGATGCCTCTAACTATGTGCTGGGACCCTATTTGTGCTGTTGCTGAAGTTTGGTGCTGTTCTGAGCATTATTTGTGGCTATGAGTGGCTTTTTGATGGCAATTTCTTGTTGGAGTCACAGACTGCAGTGTATTGTTATCGTGTCGTCTTTTCTGAGGTTGCTAAAACTACATAAGCTAGCAGTCGGAAAACTTGATCTCTTGGGGGGCTCTTACTCGGTGTCACAGTGTGTTAGACCATGGATTAAACTTACACCGGAACATCCCTTTAATATGAGTTGTTACATTCTGATGGTTTCTCCCAATCATTTAGCTTTTGGTCACTAGGGGAAGGAAAGGCACCCTTCTTGACACACACACACACACACACACACACACACACACACACACACACACACACACACACACACACATCAAAGCAAGAGAGAGAGACAAAAGTGATACAAACCCCAAAAGCTAAAATGGTCTTTCAGCATAGCTACATACAACTTGTATTTTTTATGGTCAAAATTGGATTTTGATTATCGAAAAGACCAGCAAGAGATGGAACCATGCCCGCTGAAGCACAGATTGAGGGTCATCACTTGGCTGTGGAAATTAACTAGAGGCATCTCTCGGCACAAATGGCAGCATCTGTGGGAAGCTGGTGAGGGATTTTAACGCTGTTTCAACCAGTGATGGGTCCTAACCACTTAGATTTACTGAAACCCTTAAAATGAGACCAAAGACTGGTTGGACACTGAAGTTATTCTCTTCTCTACTTAAGTACAAATTTAAGATACTTGTACTTCACTGGAATATTTCTATTTTTATGCTACGTTATACTCCCACTACATTTTGGAGGAAATATTGTTATTTTGAATACAATTATTTTATCTCCAATCAGATATATACATAAAGAAACAACAGAAAAAACAGTGTTGTCAATAATCCAAAGAAAATATAAATATCAGATCTGATAATCTGCAATCAGGTAATTGGTTGACCTATAGTATACAGTATGTACATTGGTCATATGGTCAATTTACCTTTACTGGAACTTTTGATACTTAAGTACAATCAATATCATTTTACACAAGAGTTTTACTCAAGTACCATTCATATGGGTGACTTTAACTTTTACCGGTCTGAAGTAATATTTTAACACTATCTTTACTTTTACACATGTATGACCTCTGGCTACTTTTAACTAACACTGGTTAGCACATTAAACTAATGACTGTTGCTCAGGTCACCTGTACGAAAGATGGGGATGACAGTGTGAACATCCACATGTCACTGTAGCTGTGTTAACATATAAAACCCCTTCTCACAGTTTCCAGTCACACCAAAGTGCTATTTTTAGTCTGAACACGGCATTACAACCTCCTAATGAATCTCCTCACTGACAGGTATAAAGAAATGCCTTGCATTTATATTGTAGGTGACACATGTTGTTGTCCACACACTCCTCAGGCCAGCAGTGGAAGTTTGCAGTGACAGGGACCTGAGTGTTTGGGGAACTGGACCTTCCAGGTGAACAGCCAAAAAAAAGGTTGTTGTGAGATTGATTTAGTGTTACTGCGCTTTTATTGCTGCTAATTCGCCTTTGAGAATGGCACGTAGCACACAACTGTGAGTTTTGTTAATGGTTACAGTCAAAGACCGTGGTTGTGCTCCCAGCTGAGATTCTGTGTAACGATGCAGGGATGTAGCATCGTTTAGCGGTGAAATAACAAGGCAGGGTAAATAGAGGTTAAAAATATCCCTGAGCATATTTCTGCTCTGTCATTGCCTCCCCTTTGATTGATGGCAGGATGTGTCATTCCTATCATTGTTTTTTTTTTTCTTTGGTCTTTTTTTTTCTTGCTCCCTTCAGCTATTTCATGAGAATATGTTAATTTCACATTCCAATTAAGAAGAAGTCACTCAAAGGAGGTGAGACGAGGTTTAATGAGAAATAATTGGAATTTTTTCAGCTCTTTTGCTGTTGCACAAAATTGAAGGGCAACATGATTAGAAGTCTCTGTTCAAGCAAATTAATTCCATTAATTTCTGCTACAGTAAACAGTAACACAGAAAGCCGAATTCTAAGAAAATCATCTTTTTTTCTTTTTCTTTTTTACAATGACCTTATAGTTACTGTCTTATGGTTCTGTGTGGACCGTCTCATATCCCAAAAGTCACAAAGCATTAAAGTTTTTCCCTAATTTGATCCCCACAATTAGATTTCAGCTGCCTTTGCTGATTTCAGGCCTCATATATAAGAGGACCTTATAGCCTCTTTTATGATTTGATGCATGAAAGACTAAAAGAATGAGACAGAGTGTGTTGGGCAGATGCCACATATACAGTCAGCTTGATCGTGGACCATTTTTATTAAGTGTGTATTTGTTTTTGTGTATGTACGTTTGTGTGTGTGTGTGTGTGTGTGTGTGGTCATGCAATGCCACGGGTCATCAATAATATATCAGCTCTACTCTCATGCATTTAACACTTGGTTTCACTTGATTTACTCATCTGGCTCCTCAGCCACAGGGGGATAAAGTTATCATTAAAACATCTCCTTCCTTCCCTCCTTGCTCAACAAATTCACCTTTACAGAGAAAAAAAAACAGCGATATGGAGAAAAAATACCTTGGTAAGTACTGAGAGGGAATTCGGATAGTGCAACACATGCAGTTACGCTGAGAAATATTTAACGTTGAATCATCCATGAAGTAGGGAATATCGTAGCCTGGCATGCAGCACAGCTGTGCAGAAAGCAAATTAACTGAAACCAATTTTAATTAAAGTGAAAATTAAAAATCCAGTAAATGTAATTTTGTGGCTTTCATAGATGAGCTATGTAATATATGGGCTTGTTTGCATATGAAAGGCACCTGGAAAGAGTGAGAATTCAAATGAATTCATATTGTAAAATATGAATATCCACCAGCCTCTCAAAGTCAGCCTTGACTGTTAAAGGGTAATTCCACCAATTTTACATATTAAAGTTTACAGGTTACAGGTCTTGGGGAGCACTACTGCACGTGTGGAAACAGTAACATAAAGCCTTTTGTGGCTCCAGAGGAAGCTGAATGTAATCTGATGTATTACCTACGGTGATGTCACCAAGTAGCAACGTTGCATTGTGGGTAATGTAGGCACCATCTTCTGAAAAGCAGTGTACTGGTCTATCTTTGAACTCTCATAACACTGTTGACTCATTATGGACAGTTTTAAACAGAACCAGAGATATCCGCTTTTTATTCCACACATTCGACTTCCTTTTCAGAACCTGGTGCTGACGTTACCCATAATGCAACTGAGCCACTGAGTGATTTCTTCTTCTTTCTTCTAGACTTTCCAAATTGTTTTGGACAGAATGGCTTGAATTATGATAGTGAAAGGAGTCATTTTGCGGGGATTGTGATAAATGTATCTAGTATTTACAGCCACTTCTTTCATAATGTGAGCTTTTGTAAGAAGGTCTTGTTGGGCCCCGGTGCACTGTGGTAATTAGACAGTTTGAAGGTTGGCTTCAAAGCCTGGTGCTCTTCATCGGGGCTCGATTCAATGTCACAAACAAGGACCAGATGAACAGCTTGTAGGCCAGTGTAAATGTAACAGTGGTTACTTTTTTAATATATTTTACTGCAGCCTCTGTTTCAAACTCAAAACCTACTGAATGATGTTCGAGCGCTGCTTGAACAAAGATGAATGAAAAAGAGTTGCCAGTGTCTAGAATTTTGATGCGTGGCGTAGCTTAATGCTGGAAAAGGCCAGCCGGGTTTCATTTTCCCATCTCTGCCGATTGGAGCCGGAGCCAGAAAACACTGGTGGCTACTGAAGACTAATTTAAGCCTGGACTGAAAGGCTACTGTCCCTATTTACACTGGAGACAAAAGCCAGATATTAGTGGGTGTTTCAGTGAAACTCAAGTAATTCCTATTCAAAGATTTGTATTTTACATAGACGACACACATTTGAATAATTTGCTCAATTATTTAGCTTTTCTCTCCTTCTGCACTGATTTCTTGCCTGAATCATCATGTTTATGTCACAAGATGTACGTCTCCAGATATACCTCTGTTCTAATATGAATGTGACTCTGACGGAAAATAAGGTAGAACCTTTGTTCTCCCTCTTTACTGGCTTAAGAAGTCCATATCCTGAATTTAAGATTATTATGCCAATCATTTGTAACATGACTGTGCCTTTATACTCTCAATAAAATGGAAAGTTCACTCAAGTGAGCTGGTTTCAACCGGATTTAATTTTCAGTAATTATAGTCATTATTTTTTTTTCCGTTCATATTTTGCTTAATGCTTTAAATAATCCAATGTTCTACAGCTTTAAGGGTCAGGCTGAAGTCACAAAGAGATTTATTCTTGTTCTTGGTGGAAAAAGAAAAAAAAAATAGATAAAGTAAGAATAGAGCAGAGAAGAAAACAGATGATTGGGAGAAGACTGAAGAAAAGAAATAGATGGAGTCTGGAGAGAAGGATAGGTTGGGGGGGTGGAAAGGCCTGTATATGTGCAGCAACATTAATCTCTGTCAGTCTGCTGGTCAATATTGTCTGTGGTCTCGACCATTGGATGTCGCTGTAAATGATTGATATGGCAATAACCTGTTTACTCAGGTGGCTTAAAGCAGTGGTATTCTGGGCAATATTGAATAAACAGCACAGATCCACTCTTTTCTGCAATAGTTTACTGGTCCACACACATGTGTGTGTACATGCAGGCACACACACACTGCCCAGGGGTACATACGTAGTGGTGCCAGGGCTGCAGGGTGGAGCTGGAAACCAAAAAAAGGTTCCTCAGCTCGAGAAAAGTCCTTGAGCAAGACGCTGAACATGTATTAATTCAACTGCCTTCTTTCACTCATACACTTTTTGATTATATCAGGACAGGATATTAATATACTGAGTCACTGTTTATTAATTTCTAAGGCTGGAATATTGGCCAGCTGGCAAAAGATGGAAAGCAGGAAAACATGGACAGATTGCCAGTCCATCAGAGCGCTAACAAACTCACATTCATGCTCTAGAAGTGTGTGAAAAAAAAAGCAAATTAGACAATTTTTACGCCAAATTAGCACATATATGCAGGTTTCTAGCTTAGGTGAACCCACTAAAAATAAGCAATTGACTCATGTCCGTTGCCAGTGTATGAGTTTGCCTCTGGCTTTCATTATCAATGACACAAATGTGCATGAAAACAGTTAACTGTAGAAAGCAGCTCATCGCTTATCTCATCATAATGCCGCCAGAAGACGTTAAACTTGTTTTTAAGAAAAGTCTTTATCAATAATGCTCTGAATTAGGTACATAATTTGTTCTGGAGCTGAAGGAAGTAGCTAAGGAATGAGACATCCCCCTCCTATAGCATCTCTGCTGACAGCTGCATGTGTGCAGTGTTGGTCAGGCAGCTAGCAGGGCTCAGGTGCTGACATGGAGGCCAGTGTAAATGTGACATGGTCACTTTTTTGTATCCTTGACCTTCAGGCTGTCTTTCAAACTCAGCAGTGGCTGAACAACATTTCAAATGCAGCTTGAATGGAGATGGCTAGAAAACTATTTGTACGCCAGCGTCCTTAATATGTGAGGTGCGTCAAAGCCTCATGTTGGGAAAGCGGCAAAAATGAGTGTGTCCACCCAGGTGTTGTGTTTTCATAGCCGATCAGAGGTGGAGCCGATAAACTAGGGTGACTCATTTGACGTGGTAATGAACGCTGATTGCACCCTTTCACATTGAATACAAAGGCCAGGTGTTAGTAGGTATTTGTCTCGTGTGAAAGGGCTAATAGTCTCCCTTCCACCCTGCTTGTTTAGACACATACAGACTGTGCTGTCATGCCACACGTCTGCTGCTCACATTCTCCCCCTCATAAATCAGTATCTCAGAGGTTACAGGGAATTATCCGGGAGGCCAGTAGCTTTGATTGAGCGTTGCCCTCTGCGCTCTAAATGACCTGCATCTGGATCAAGAGCTGAAGGTCTGCAGAGAGGCAACAAGAGATAAGATGTAGTGCAGCTCCCGAGGCCTCAGCCCTGGGCACAGTCGCTTCGACTTTCGCTCTGCTATCCTCGCCGTCTCCACCCACCTCAGGGCCGCTGGTGCCTCCTGCCGTCAGCTGGTCAGCTTATCAGCTCCAGACCACTGACACACACACACACACACACACACACACACACACACACACACACACACACACACACACACACACACTGAGAGGGTTCTAAATGTAAACACAGATTAGATTTACTACTGACCTGCTCCCAGTGTACCATTGGAAACCTCCATCATCTCAGCACATGATGCATTATCCTATTAGGCTGTCTGTACATTGAGCCATTTATACAGCACAGCATGCCACAACATATCAGTGACAGAATGCTTGGAAATGACAGACGCATTTTTTGTGTCTTAAATGTTTGTTTCAAGCCCCTAGGTTTTGTTTTATACAATTTCATAATACATTTCATAATATGCCATTCTATGCACATCTATTATATCTATCTTACAAAGGGATGCAAATTAGAGAGAGATTACCCCCAATGCATTAAAAGTGACAGGAATTAGTTACACCATCTTTAGAAGTCATTAGAAATGCGGTCGGCCTAATTGTTTTCTAAATGTACTTCCTTTGTTTGTTTTGGGAGCTTCACATAATCTCTATTCATCATAGTCCAGGTGATACGTGCCGAATTTGAGGTGAACCTTCACTTTGTCATAAAAGCAAGAAACTTTTGCTGTCCAGTCGAACAGTTTGATGCCCTGAGCATTCTCAGATATGGAGCCATCATAAAAAAAACCCTTGTGGCAGCCATGGGGGCCATTTTACCTTGTGCCATTACTGAATAATGTATTTTGCATCATATCTCCTGAAGCAGACATGATAGCACATCGAGGGTAATGTCTACCCCGATGTTTTCATGGTCCAGCATTGATACCATATACATTGTGAGAAGGAAATCACAGTATCCGTGAACCTAGGAGAGACTTTATACATCATATCTGTTGCATGCATGTGAGGCGTTTTAAAAGCGTAATCCTTTTATTTACTAGCCCTGTTAATGCAGTGACTGTAAAGAGAAGAAGACATTTTCAACATAATCTTAACAACTTAGACTAAAGTCAATGTGATGTGTCACAACCGTTCAAGATGCAGAAAAAAAAAACTCCACTGTGTGTGAATGGGATCAAAACGAAGTAAGAACTCCTGTGATAATGTAACGCAGGTCTCTACTTTCACCTGAGAAATGTATGATGTTATATTCGGTATATAGGGGTAGACATCACCTTTTCTTAATTTTTAGTTTTTGTTTGGGAGATATGATTAGGAAATACATTATTCAGTTATGGCATAAAGGAAAATGGCCGCCATGTTCCTCACAAGGTGTATTTGTGATGGTTCCATATCTGAAAATGTTCTGGGCCCCCAAACTGTACAACTGTACCCATGTAGGTTTATGAATAAGTGAATGAGTTTTTCACCTATACTATCATAATGTTTCACTCATGTAAAGGTCCCATATTATGAAAAACACGTTTTCTCTGGTCTCTACATGTATAAGCTGGTCCTCCCTGGGCCTGCCAACTCCCAGAATGAGGAAAACAAGCGGTTCCTGCATGGTCTCTGCAGCCCTCCCACTGGTAAAACGGCGCTCCTACAGGCTGTTCAGATTCAGCTCCTGTCGTTGCGTAACGAAAGGAGTCATTTACATAGGCCGGCCTCCTCTGCGCAGTGATAGGAGATATCTGAGAGGGGGGCGTTCATCCCCGAGGTGAATGTCAGTGTGTCCAGCGGTAAGCTAGCAGTGTTTCACACGAACCCACGAATAGCTCTGTTGTTGGTTGTAAAAATTAACATAAGTGCCTATATTCTGCCTTATCTACAGAACAGCAGAAGGGACAGTGGCTGCGTTTCATTTTTAACGACAACGTGCCGACTGCGGTTCGTGTAGGTTTGTATGTGTGTGTTAACCAATTCACATCGGACTGCTTCAGTAATGAGGGTCAGTACAAAGCTGGCTTTGTCTCGACACTGAACCTCTTAAAAGGATCAGTCCCACCCGAGCCACAGGTAAGTGTCGCCTCGGTTTGATAGTATTTACAGTTGCCTACGTGTATGGTGAAGTCAGCTGGAAATTGGCTAACTAGTTAGCTCCACTTCGATCCGCTATGCAATGGCATTTGAGGTGAGTTTAATGTTAATAATGTTACGAGGGAGCTAGGTTGTCACAGTAAAAAGTCTGGAAACGTGCAGACTGGAGACAGAGACGATGTGAACAGTGTCCAAGAGTTTGGAGACTGTGTTGGAGACAAACACAGCTTTTGCTAGCTGTTAGCCATTAGCTACATGGTAGTAACTGTAACAATACACAGAATAAACTAACATTATTCAGACACACTAACCATTCTGAAACGTCCTGCTGCAGCCGCAGAGTCTGTACTTCTTCAGGAGCCTCTCCTTCTGGGTCCGATTCTGGGTCAAACTGGTATGTTTGAACGAAAGCATTTCGGTGAGCCATAGCCATTAGCACATGCTACCGCTAGTGTAAACGGCATCCTCTCCCTGAGAGGGGCGTGTAGCAGGTGTTGACAGACGGAGTTCATTAGCATTTAAAGGTGCAGGCACAGAAACAGCCTGCTCTCAGTAGAGCTCACTTGAGCGACTTTTAGTCAGCTGAAATTCAGGACCACAGATGGGTTTGGGGCAATACATTTTGAATACAGTGTTGTTGGACCTCTGACAGCTGTGTGAAATTGATGAAAAACAGTATAATATGGGACCTTTAATATATTATCTAAGGTATAGACATAGAGTGTATAGATTATATACACTAAATTATGTATGAAACAGTTTTGACATATATTTGACTTTTGCACTCAGTGTCATAACATTTTATATTTTCCAATTCTTTTGATTAAATTATGTTTTATTTAATCAATTTAAAAAAGATTATTCAGAATTAAATAGTATCCTAAATCTGTTTCAATGCGTGTTTTAAGCACATCTGAAACACTTGCTTGTGTGTGGCTTTGAATTGTTTATCTGTGACAAAATGAAAAAACAACATTCGAATCGCAAAAAAGGGGACCAGGATGAGCCGAAGCTGCAAATGACTAAGTGTGTTATATTGTGTCACGTACTATTACTATTATGGTCATGAATGTTTAATGTTTTTTTATTTCACAAGCACAGAGAGGTTTAAATATGCTGATGTAATTTTATTTGACCAAACTTTTCAGTGTAAGAATAGCAGGCTGGAGGCTGAGCTAAACCACCTTCCATTATATATTTCACAATGTGTGGCTATTAAAGGAGATCTATTGCTGGCAGGCTACCGTATGCAAAGACATTAATTATACAAGCCCCAGTCCCCAATGCTCTACAGTATTGACTTCTTACCTTCTTTGGCCGATTTCTATTCAAGCTAATTAAAAATTTTCTATGACTTTTCTTATTGCAAATGAAAGGAAAGGCTTCTGGACTGCATGAAGCTGCTGTAAACGGAATAAAGACATGATAAAGGTGTCTTAGGAGAGGGAGGCCTTCCTCACCAGACTGTCCCAGCACTTGTGTGTCCAGAGATTGCTATAAGACACAGGGAATTAAATACAGGACCTTTGTACCTTTATGACAGGTATATAATGATTCCTTGAGAAAGACAGAGTAGAGTCTGAGCAGAGACAATGAGGGGTAGTGTCTATCTGTGTAAACTGTACTAGGACCCCTGAAGCGCCAAGATAGTTGCCCGTCAGCCGTCAGACGCCATTGAGCCATCCCTGAGTGCCTCTGACCGACAATCGCTTGTAGTTTGTGTAATCAGTCCACCCTCCTTGGCTTTAGTTGGCCCTTATCAGCAACTGCTCTGCTGATTCAGCACAGTGAATTGGCAGCAGAGGCAATAGTGAGAAAGACTGTCTAAGTGGCTGACTTAGAAAATCAGTGATATTACCCGCAGACGGGTGACAAATTACAGGAGAAAACAAAATAACTGTGTCACCAGAACAGCTTCAATGCACTTTGTCCGTGATTCGACAGTTCTCTGGATTCTACTGGAGTGACTGACCATCACTCCTCCAAAATGTGTTCCTTCATTTGGAGTTTTAATGACGGTGAGAGAGCGCTGTCTAAAGCCGGGCTCAGACTACAGGAGTTTTAAAATCCTAAGATATTTTGAAATTGGGTTGCATCACGCACATGGGGAGAAACTTCACAGACTTCACTTCTCTTTTAATGTCAAACCTGAACACACTGCAAGATTTGAAAATATTGGAGCACCACACACTACAGGATGTTATTAAGATCATTATGCCAGGGATCGATGAGGAACCGATGCACCGCCTGACAGGAATCCTCCTACGTGTTCTCACGGGGAGGAAGATGTAAACAAAATGGAGGCTGTGGTGCAACAGATTGCTGTGGTAACGTTCATACTTTGCAGTGAGTAAACAACAAAAGCAGAGGAAACGAATGGACAGAAAGAAATGTGTCGTCTGAGGTGAGAACTTTATATGTCAACAGTGGTATGCTAGCTGAAGTTAGCCTCAAGGGTGAGAATGTTTACCATCACTGCTCCTGGATGTCTCTCTCATTGGCAATTGTGGTCCTGCTTGTTTTGCTTTTTGTAATCAATACTCAGTCAGGAGACGGATGCCACAATTACAAACTGCAATTGTCTTCTCTGTGCAGCTGCACCAGAGGTGTAGCAAATTATAGCAGGAGTCATATGTCACTTATAACGTGACAAAAGTAAGGGAAGTTTACAGATGTTGGAGGATCTGTTATCAAAACCAAAAGCAAATGCCTCTGTTTGACAATATTTTGGATTTAAATTGGATTTTAATGCAAATAGGGAACCTGATAACATTGATTAGGAAAACGGAGTGGGTTACCTCACTGAGAAGTTGGAGGTGTGCAGCCTTAATTATGGCTGCTCCGTATTCCATTACTCCCACAGGTTGCATAAGACTGCATTTTAAGAAGAAGAAAGTGGTAAACTGCTGAACTAAATGATGAAATCTATATCTATAAATGATAAATACAGCACTCTACATATAGTGATCATCTTTTAATTTAAAAAAGCTGAGATCACTGGGTATCTCTGGTGCTGTCAAGACCTTATTAGCAGGCGGGAAAATGTAATCACTGTGGCAACCCTAAAACCGACTTGTTATTACTTTCACCAGGCCAAGAGCATACTCACACATTTCACTCTTTGTAGTTAAAGGGCAACTTTAGTGAAAGATGTGACACAACGCTGATCAGCTGATCGATGAGCCTTTGTAGATGCCCGTTCTTTAAGGTCAGTTTGTTGTGTCCTGGCCTAAAGGTGCGGCTGAGAAGGGCCGGAGCAACCCTGAACCGTACTGAGCACTTTCACTGATGTGGTCTGCGTGTAGATCATTTAATATGCTGCATGAACTGGTTTATTTTTTGCCATATTTGAAAATGATTCCAGGAATGTGTGTGTGCACTTGATTTCATTAGCTTACGGGCATGCCTCTGTGCCTTCCAGCAGTTGCCTCGGGCGAAGGAAATATGTTTCTATTGCCAACTCTGTAAAGACCTGCCTAAATGAGCAGCATAGTCCATCAGAGAGACAGGAGGACTTTGAAAAGAACGTATCAGAGAATGTATTAAAAGGATGTTATTCTCCTTGTAGAGAAGAAAACCTTGTTGCTGGTATTTTTATCAGACGAAAGGTGCAGTGGGAGAAACCTTTTCACCTCACCTTTGTGTCGATGAGAAGGGGAGGAGATGCAAAAACAGGTCTCTTTGTATGGCTAGAATGAGCACTGCTCTTTGAAAAAGAGCCTGTTGTTACAGCCTGCGACCTCAGTTAATGTATTTTGGAGCAAAAGCAGTTCAGCTCGAGATTGAGCAAAGGAGGATAATCAGTAGAATTCTGCCATATATAAAATGAGGTTTCCTCTAAATGAAGTTGTGCTTGTTTATAATTTGCATTGTAAATTAATTCAAATGTTCTGTTTGCAGGAATATGCACAGCCTCTTCGTTTGTCAGCCAAAAGACGACACTTTTGGCTCCATGTCCGATAGCCATTGAAGCTTCATCGCGAGCTGTGGGAGGAAGGACCATGTGGTTGTGGGTTCTCTTAGCATAAAATGAAAGCCAAATGTGAAGTGGCACGATAGAGATCCTTGTCGAAGGAGAGAGCTGGTCTGGACTGAGTGGGCCGGGAAATAAACACAGTTTTTTAAAATAGATCCCCTCTGCGACTTCTCTGTATGGTTACAGTGAGAAGAATGAATACTACAGTCAGCCACAGCCTGGGCACAACAAGAGGCCATCAGGAGGACCGTGTCGTCACTGGCTGAAGAGAGTGCACAGAATGGACCAAATCATTACCTCAAGATCCCTACAGGTGTCAGAGTGTGCATTAGCATAAAAAACACAGAAATAATTCCAGTGTGGTAAAAAGTCCCCAAAAGTTATATATGAATAAAAGTCAAGATAGCGTGTTGAAATATGACTTTTCAAAAGTTTAAATATCTGATATTAAATACACTGAAGTTTAAGTTAAGTATAAGTAAAAGTACATTTAACATTTATGTACTGTCATAATATCATATCAGATAATTGGT
>CAEMYA010000003.1:655345-668540 GCA_903131615.1 Diplodus sargus | reverse complement strand
TAGCACCACTCAGATAATGCCATATTCCGTTGGCTTTTTTCCCCTCCCTAAATACTGATTCATAGGCAAATAATGAATGCATCTCTGCTCTGAGCAGGCAGGGAGTTTCAGTGTTTTGAAGAGATAAGGAATTTGGGCTCCATTCACACCAGAAACAGACTGAGACAAATTGATCCCCTCATTCTCTCGGTCAGTTGTTTGTAAGTGAGAATAATGCTGAGAGCTGACAGTTCAGTGTGTGAAGATACACTCACTGATATCTGAACGCTATTATGAAAGCTATTCATATTTTTTTTCTTTTTCCGTGAAGTCAATTTGAGTCAAATTGCCCTCCGAGACAGACTTAGAAATCTTTCGAGGAGCGGCCGCTTTTGCAGCATGCAATTAGCCTTTTGTGGGGTTATTGTTGTGGAGAATGTGAGGAAGCCATGGAAATCAGGAGCATAATGATGGCAGGTGTTGAATTAGCGTTGTCTCGTTGTTTCCACACCGCCGCTGTGGCGGCTCCTTCAAAAAAACAATCTTCTCTCAAGTTGGTTGCAAATCTGTGCAATGACAGAAACTTTCAAACAAAGACTTCATCTGTGACTCCTGCTTGGCTTGAACACAGATGTAATGAATATTAAGCGCGCGTGGGAAGACTGCTAGCCTTCGTGTTCTCCAGCACGGACCATGACAGATTGTCAGAATCACCTTGTTTTCTTAAGCTGCTGAAGAAATGCCGACTGTAACCTTACGTGTCAATGCCTTAAATTAGCTCATTCAGTCCTCCTCCCTCCTTGCTTCCATCTCCGTCTCAGCTTCTCTGTACGTAACTCCATCCTGCCACACCCACGGCAACCCAGTTTTAAGAAAGCAGGGTGAATCTGATAGCTGGCACTGGCATCTATCTCTCCCTCTCTTTTCTATCTTTCACAAACTCTTAGTCTGGGCTGCGGTCCACTAAAGCATGGACACTGCCCTGTAACAAGACCAACATTTTCCCCATGGGGTTTGGGGATTTATTGCCCGTAGCATTTATGGAGAGGTCCCAGTTGGAGATGAAAGCACACGCACACACAAACACACAAACGCATGCACAGGAAAGGGGGTTAGAAATGCTAATTCAGACACACAGACGGGGGGTGTAAATCCAGCCCTCATTGTGAATTCAGCACGTTGGCTGTATTGTGCAGCGGTGAGCCCCTTTATTCAATTGAGCTGCCATCCATCCTGGCTATGGCGTCGAGCAGGCACGTACAGGGAGCTCCCACAGGAACCTCACACTCACTCAAACACACAAGGGCTGTTTGCATACATCAACAGACAGTGATGAGATACAAAGACCCATTATGAAGATAATGACCTGATGCAACTCTCTGTAGAGTCATTACGATCGGCTGAGGTATGCCTAAATATCACCTTTTTTTTTTTTAGAGGGTGGATGTCTGTGTGCATGTGTCGCTGTCTCTCTGTGTGAGTGCATGTGATTATGAACATGCGTGTCCCAGGAGTACATACTGAAGCTGTGGTGTGTTATAAAATGCCTCAGGATTTTCAACTGAGCTTGTGAGAGAAAGAAAAAAAAAACGGCTCATGTGAATGTATGTGTGCACGCTGACGTGCAGTGAGCCACTGGAGAAGTATTAATAAGTACTGGGCTCTGTGATAGACTGACGACCTTTCCAGCCCGTGCTCTGCCTCTGGTCCCTGCTAATGCAACAAGTCAAGCACCCTCCAAAATGGTCTCAAGTCACTGTTGAGTAAGTTTTTGATTAGGCAGAAAAATGATGTTGTTAATTTGAAGAAAGCAATGTGTTCTGGGTTAAAGTTGGCATAGTTTTGGCTCTTATTTAGTTATTTCCTGTTTTATGTTGTAGCTAACCTCCCGTGTCTTTTTGTCACTGTCTACTTCCTGCTCACCTGTGTTCCCGTGTTTCTCCCCAGCCTGTCTCACATCAGCCTCAACATCAAACTTGCAGCCGTACATTCATTCAACACATCTCTCCAGCTGCACCTCAGCCCCTCATTACTTTAGTTTGTATTTAAGCCCGTGCTGTTCTCTCACTCTTTGTTGGATTTGTCTGATGTCGTTCACGTGTCTCCTTTGCTCCTGCGCCTGTTTCACAGTCCTTGTGTTCCTGAATCGTACCTTCTAGCTGTCCTTAGTTTTTTCCTTTTTATAACATTGGTATTTTCCTTTGCCTGCCCCTTTGTTACTTGGATTTTGGACATCAGCATCTTTGCTCCCTTTTGTTCTTTTACTTGTCTGCCTCTGTGTGTGTCTTGTGTCCATTTTTGCATAAACATGACAAAAATCTATTGTGTTTTTTTGTTAGGGGACCCTTATCATGATAACAATAATAAACCCTGGGTTATGGTTAAGGAAATATGCGCGTGATTCTTTTTTTAATTGTTAACTGTTACTTCCCGTGTTCAGATCTGATGTTTTGTTGATCATATTGATCCTGTTTTGCTCCAGTCAAGACTGATATGGTGACTGGGAAACTTTGTTACAGGGGGCAGAGGCACACTTAACAGGGACTTGGCTCTGGGTCTGGAGGATGGCTGGTTCAGGTCCAGCATGGACCAGTCGATACGGAGAGTCTGAGGTGTCCATAGGCAAGGCACTTCACTGCCCGGGGCGGTGTGCCTTGCTGCAGAGCCATTGTCTTAGCATCCCTTCACATCGATTGCATGTGTAGAGGTTTGTGTGCGTCTACTATTAAGAACCAAGAGATAGCGTTTGTTTCCTCGAGGGTACACATAAAACAATTGTGAATATTGACTTCAAAGTGAACATATGTTGTCATGGGGCACGCTGAAACATATGTTTCTGTTCATCAAAGGACAGTCTCTGTCAAGGACAAGTGGGAAAGATAACAGATGAGTGGATGAAGAGAGGAAAGGGACTGAAGAAGTTCCAAAATTGCAAACTTAAACATAAAATCCATGCTGTCATGTCTTTACCTAAAAGAGCTACACTATTCCACTGATTTTGTACTACACCTCTGTAAAGCTGGGGGCCTCACAAGGGACACATACAAAAAAATTCAAGAAAGAAAATGCAACCAGTAGTGTTGTGATGAAATTGTATTGAAATGTATCACTGGAGGGCTCCATCATTTCCAAAGGCAGATCCCTCGTTTTGTATGTAGCTTAAAATCTTCCTTTGTTGCTTTAAAAATGTGACTCAGCTGAATGTGAATAGTCATTACAATGATGTCATATAAGTTTTGAAAAGATACAAACAAGTGAGTTAAGTTAACTGAACCTGAGAAAACACTAACGAGCCCATTATTCCTGCTGTCAGATAGGCTTTCCATTGTCTCCGTTTAAAGAGTCAGTTCTTTATTCGACATTCAGCTCTTTAAACCACAGCTGCTCCTGTTGGCGTCTCTTTGTAGCAGAGACAGCACAAAAGTCATCATATGAGGCTGCTCCCAGTGACCTTGTTAAATTTTATTTGTGAAGAAGTAGAGACTAACCTTCACTGTGGTTTACATAGTTTGTATTATGATGGAAAAGAAAGCCAGTAAGTTTCCATCATATGTCTTCCAGAAAATCTGCAAATATACAGATTCTGTTTCTTTAGAAGCTTAATTTAAATGTGCTTCAAGGAGTTTTAAACTCTTGTTCCACAGGGGCCACCATGATCAAATAAAAGTTCCTTGGAGCTGCTTTAATTTGAGTAAACTCGGAGCCGTACATTCATTCAACTCATCATTTCAAGTCAAAAGACATCAAGTCAGAGGAAAAGATGTGTAAAAATTCTGAAATGTTTTGAAGGTAAAAACTAGACTTTTTAGAAAAAGATTTTTAAGATGCGTTGAGTACTAATGAGTAATACTATAGTTTTTTGAGTTAATGAGAGATGATAACTTGATTCCAACATACTTACGATATAATGCGGTGTAGTAACTACAGTTACTTTAGTAACAGGAGTTGTTAGATATGTTGCCACCCTTCAAATTCATACTCAAAACATATAGCAGGCAACGTATCACTGGAGTTACTGTTCACTGCTACAGACTGTAGCATGCTGTTAGCTAGTTAGCTCATTTAGCCGTGTAGCCAGCAGTTCAGACTGGGAGCTCGGGTACCAGGGGACTATGGACTGGACTGGGCTAGCACGCTAACTTCAGTAGAAATCTCTGCAACACTATACATGCACATCATAACACATTTTCAACTCAAATTATTACACATTGCCCCTTTAAATAAAGGTGGAGGGAAAAGCACAATATCTCCCAATGAAATGTTTTGGAGCATCAAAGTTCCACAAAATACAGCAGAACAGTCAGTCTTCCTTGCTTAGCTGCTTTTTACCACTGACCACAGCTGCTGCTCGAAATATATTGTTGCTTCTCAGCAGTCAGGAGGAAGCTGGCGCTGGCCGAATCTCTATTACGCCTGTGAGGTTGATGGGAGATCAACAGTGTATCCCCCCTCATCTGCCCACTGATGGATGGTGAGAACTATAATTGTGCTGATTGGTGTGAGGTGCGCACGAGTGTAGAGAGCAGATGAGATGCATTTAGCCCGCAAAGGTGGGCTGTGGCAGAGCTGCGGCAAGGTGAGCTATGGTCTCTGGCCTCTGTTATTATCAAGCTGAGTTATAGGCCTCCGCCTCCCCCACCAATCTGCGCACATTACAATGCCAAGCCACGACACGCAATCCTTCCTTATGCTCTACCTCCAGCTTCTACCCCGGCTCATTCTCTCTCTCTGTCTCTCCCTCTCCTGTCTCTCGCGCGCTCTTAGCCTGTTTAGTTCATTTCTGCACCCACTCTCCAATAATAGAAAGACAAGAAATCTAATGAGCTGGAAGTCATGGGGTCATTTTTAACAAAGCGTGTGTGTGTGTGTGTGCTGGAAGAGAATCATTAATGAAAGTCACACTGTCAAAAAGGAAAAAGCTGGAATCTCAATGGCCGACTGTCCTCCCAGGTCCTTCTGAGAACTGCTGAAACACTCAATTTAATCATGTCTAACCTAATAGCTAGTTCAGAGTCCTGCACAGGTCTTATTTTGCAAACCCGCATCTGCCCGTACCCGGCATACTTAAAACCGCATCCGACCCGTTTTCTGATGGTAGCACAAATAACATTCCACACCCGACCCGCTATAAATTGATACCGGCGGAAAAAGGAAGGAAAATAGACACATTAGATAGCCTACATGCACATTTTGAAAATGAAAGTAAGCTAGCGTGGGGAGTGGGACTTCTTGGAGGGCGCGAGCCCCCATGAATAAGCTCATATGAAATATAAATGCTTATCATTTTGAAATGCAGGCATATTTTTGTAGATGTGTCACTAATAATGATTTTCTTCTTTTTTTTCCATGTGATGCCTTGAAAATGACAAAAGCAACACCAGACCCTCTCTGCTCGCTCCAGGCGTTCGACCCGATCCGCACGATGTTCGACACACTACATTATATTTTACCCGTTTCATCCAAATTGTGTGGGTCACCCAGTGGGTGCCCGCAGGTACCCGAACCCGTGCAGGACCCTGACCTAGTTATTAGCTATATCTATGCTACTTTTGTGCCAAGTTTAAACTAATACTTGGATAAAACTTTATACTTATAAAGTTAAAGGGACAGTTCGCCCTCAAACGAAGAGGACTTACCTGTACTGTTATTTATCCACCTAGATAGTTTTAGTGTTTAGAGTTATGATGACTTAGATGATGAAAAAAATACATTTCAAAAGCTCTGCAGCAATTTCTCTTTCCAGCAAGCATGTCCTGATTACTCAAGATAATCCACAGACCTTTGGGGCTTTTTGGTACACATATGCTGGCTCAGTTTGACTCGGTTTGACTCGGCAGCATGGCCCAGGGAGCAGTCCCGTTACAACAGGGCTACCTGCTCAAAGGTGTGTCTTTAAGTGCTGACGCACTTGTCCTTGTGGTCAAAAGAGAGACTGTAAATACTCTTCCCTTGCTATCGAAGAAAAGCCACTCACATAGCTCCACTAATTTGGTTTTAAACAGTTTTCTTTTTCTCATTTCACTCAAGTCTTCTATTATTTAGTTTTTTAAAAGATGTTACTATGGAGCTGTAAATCTCGGGAGTGGCTCGGCACATTTCGGCTTGGTGAAACTTGTGATGGAAAAGCAATTAGGTGGAGCACATTTTCACTTGGCAGACAAAAGTTCCACACTTGTTTAAAGCAGTTTGATATATGAACCATATTGTTGTTTCCATATTACTGCACGGAAGGACGCTTGCATCTGCTAGCTAAGCTAACTTATCTAGGTAATGTTACAGCTCCGGGAGGGGAACACAAATTATCCCGCAACGAGCCTTCTGGGTTGATCTATGGTTTGCGGGTGTATTTTGGTATAGAGTGAAAATAGTTTCCCACATTAAACTGCTCACAACATGGTCCATGGATTTTTGTGAGTACCGTTTTTTTTCTTTTCATTTTTTTTTTGGTGCTTTGAACACCAGAGGACAATTGCCATCTGGTTCCATCATAATGGAATGATGGCAGACTTCTCCGAAACTTGGCATCTCACACCAAAACAGTCTAGAGGATAAACAGCACGACAGTCTCTCTACAATGATTATTTTTGATTTGGGGTTGAACTGTCCCTTCAAACATGGCTAACATACTTGACACAGCAAAACAGACCTCACTCTAACCCTGAATAACCTCAAAAGAATCGTCAGCTACCTTCGCCCCGCTATGACTCATGCAGATATCTTCATCAGCCACGTGATTTTGGTCGTTTTCATCCCTGTTAGCGCTGCCTTGTCTTGGAAAAGTTAAGCAAATTAAATTTAAAAAAAAAGCATGCATCTTTGTAAAGCCAAGGGGAAGGGAACGCTGCCTGCATCACGGTTCTCACAGATATCACTCCCTGCTCTATAGCAGAAGAAAACAATAACATTACCATATATAACAGAGCTAACATATGTGAGTGGCAGAGCGCCATCATTGCTCATGTGACAGTCATTGTGTTGCTGCCTGCTGGTCTCGAATGCTGACATGCACTGACTGGCAAAAGTCTGACTGGAGGAGCCCTGCTGTCTGTCACCCTCACCTCCTGCTGGGAAGGCCTGTGAGTGCACCCTGGGGGTTGGGTTGAGGTGGGAGGAGACAGACGGAGAGAGAGAGAGAGAGAGAGAGAGAGAGGGGGAGAGAATCGAGTCAGAACGAATGGAACATCCGGCCATATCCATCTTCTCCATCTCCTTATGAATATGTAAACCAGACAGGTCAAGAAGGCATCAATGACTCTCCTCCCCGTGGAATTCAAGGCGAGAGGAGGAGAGGAGAGAAAGGAGCGCTCCCCTCTGGTGCTTTCATCCCATAATGGTGAATCTCTCTGTTGCATGTCATAGATACGTCCGTGTGTGTGTGTGTGTGTGTGTGTGTGTGTGTGTGTACGTGCATGGCAGCAGTGTGCGTCTGTCATACAAATGGAAAAAACCCTGGCAGTCATTTATTAAAATACAATGAAATTGTTGCCATAAAATTGCCTTTTCGATAACCTGCCTCCCTTTGTGCTTTTATCACATTATGGAAATTCAGAGGAGTGAATGTAAGGAGCCTTCAGGGGTAGATGTGGTTGGGGTTTTTGTCTTCCCCCTCAGATGTGGAGGGAGGACTTGCCGAGCCTTAATATTATGATGCTTCTGCCAAAACCACTCCCTTCCCCTCGCTTTGGCCTGCCGTTCCACTCTGGCGCTGCCCTTGGCTGAGCGTCTTTGAGTGAAGCATTGGCACGGCATCAGTGACAGAGTACACCTCACCACAAGTCCTTTTGATGGTCCAAGATGAGAAGGAAGCATTTGGTTTGGATTACTCTCGTTCAGTTGCTGACACACTGCACACACACACCACAGAGACACAGAATCCCAGTGTGCGGGATTAAACCGAGAGGTCAAGTCAGGACCATTCTTAATTGGTCGTATCACTCTGGCGGCCACATTGTCTCTTAATTCCCCCGGTCATGGTTTTCAGGCAGTGCAGTGTGCCGTGCTCTGCTGCACTTTATAAAGCTCCCTATACCAGTACTCATAATCTATTGATTAGCCTTCATGGCTTGGAAGGATCCCGTGCCAATGCTTGACTTTGACTTGAGAAATAGTACAATTTAATCAATATTTTCCTTCATACTTTTACTTTTTTTCCTCTCGTGTTTATTTTAAGGTCCATTGCGTACAATTTTCTGGCTAGGAGGATTGCAACCAACTGAACAGCCGTCACCTCATCCTCCCATATATGGCAGCAGCCAAAGATGATTAAAAAAAAACATCAAAGTCCCTCTCTGTTCAGTGTGTCCCTTCTGGACCACTGTAAAAATATGGCAGTGCAACGCTGCAGAGAAGAAAACCAGCTTCATCTGTAGAAAAAAGGCTTATTTTAAGCTACTGACAACACAACAATTGTTAGTTTTATGTGATTATACACAAATGAATGCAGTTGACCTCTAAAAACAGTGTACAACAATCAGACCTCAAACATGCCAAAGCCTTGCAACAAAACTAAAAGAGGCTTTTGGAATGATTTCCATGTGTTTCAAACATTTTTACTGGTCACGTCTGAATCCTAGCATGGCAGCGTTTTCAAACCTCCAACTCAAATACAGCAGCTTCTACTGTACTGTAGCTACTGTATGACGCAAGCGCTGTTTAGCATGTGCAATAAATATGCAACTTCGAATTAGAAATATAGAATATATTTAATATATATTATTCAATATAGAAATGGAAGTCCATTTAACTTTAAATTAGAATTTTAAAATAAAGTTTGCCTGAGAATCATTTCACATATTATGAGTTTTGGACTGTGAACTTGGTGAAACAGTTGCAGTTTGGTCGGGTTTAGGCACCAAAACTACTGGAAAATGTCATGGTTTGAGTTAAAACAGGTACGTTAGTGACAAAAGTTTACTAATGCTCCCTCATCTGAATGTCAGTGGGTCTTTGAATGTGTTTTCAGTTAGATGCCTGAAATTTGGTCTGAAATACGTCAAAATACTCTGCGTGTGAATTTTAATTCATTCTATGTCTTGACAAAGGCCAGTCGCTAACAAGTGGCTAAATGAGACTAGAGGTCGTTGTGGACATTAAACGTCATCACACTGAGTACAGGGACTCATCTACTCACTAGTCTACTTAATTAACCCATGGACTTCATTCACACAATGTTCTAACTCTAAGCTCCATCTAGTGTACCGTGTTATGTGATAGACAGCTTGATGGTGGTGACGCTAAAGTCACGCGGTCACCATGTAGTTTGTTTTATACGTTAGCATTTTACTCCTGGTGAGCGCATTTACACTTCAAAAATCCTAAAAGTGGTGTTCATTTCTGAAGATTGTCTTGCAAAATATTTCACACCTGTATTTTTTCCCACAGAGTTTATTTCCCGCAACAATCCAAAATCCAGTTGAAAAATCCTGTAGGCTTTCTGTTGAGGGATGCAGGACGATGCTAACTTCGTTTTGTAGTTAGCCTAAAAACATACTTAATTCCTGCAGCGCTCTACAGGGCCACTGACCAAGCTCCCGTGTTTGACTAGTTTGGAGTGAGAACGAAGATAAATCCTCTCCATGAAGATTAAAAATATGTAATTTATGTATGTGGAATTTTCCCAATTTAATCAAATTAATTATATCTTCTAGAACTGGAGGATTAGATTTACAGAAGGCAATGATGTTGCCAGGCTGCGTCATTTATCACCAGTGAATATTCATGCAAATCTTTCCACAACTTAAGAAAAAATTCAAATCACTTCACTCTAATGACTCCACTTTCTTGCTCTTTCTCGCAATGTCCCTCATATTTCTCATTCATAACCTCCATGTAATATTTTGAAACATTGACTTGTCATTTGCATATTTTACAGTTGCTCATCTCTTCTATGTTATTTACAGCTGATGTTACATTTAGAAAAATGACGTCTTCTCTTCACGCTATCCTTATTATATTGTTTGTTGAACACACGTATCCACTCAGACCATCGAAGTGTCATGTCTCATCAAGCTAATGGAGATGCTGTGTTTATTAGAGTGGCCTTTGAGCTCATCGATGCGACTATACAAGCTCAGAGCTCTGAGGTAATAATAGGGGGATCAGTAGCTCCCCTTGTAAAACTTACCTTAATATAAACCAGATCAGAATCAAGCCGGTGACGTCTGCTGTCCTCTTCTCCGCCCTGTGGAGGTCAAAAAACACATTTCATTATTTCCCTCTCATCCTTTAATCCTCTCCTACCTGATGTGTAAGCACCGGGCTGAGGAGCGCGCACACACATACACAAATGGTCAACGGGAGTTTTTCGGTCATAAATAGTGATGTGCAGCATTGCTCCTCGATGAGGGGGTGTTTGTGTGCGTACGGCTCCTTGTGGAGGCGGCGAGAGAGGGAAAGGGGACGGAAAATGCAGAGTGGAGGACGGACGGGGACGGGCACATGTGTGAAGAGGAGAGAGGGAGCGAGAGCGTGCATGCATGACTTTTGGCAACATTGTCATCTTAATACCACGTCAGGGACTGAGCCCGGGTTTACAGCAGGATTACAGCTCAGGACCAATTATTACCTGACGGACTGAAGGAGAAGCGCAATGTCAGTCCTCGGATCAGCAACCCAAACGTGATGTGACAAGCATGCAGTAACTTGAGCCGGAGCGGGTCAGCATATGGTCAGAATGATGGTGAGCTAGCAGTGTGTCAGGCGGCATTAGCTGAGATTTGCCGCTTTAATTCGTAATAGTCAGCTCAATCTTACCTGTCAGCGACTCAGACACCTGCCAATCATCATCAAGCCACAATCCTCCAACATGATTGTGTTTATTCGTGTGTGTGTGTGTGTGTGTAGCTGACAGAGTTTGCGCATCGTGTCCACACAACAGGTGACCTTTGTGTCCCGGCTGACAGTATTATTCCCCGTGTTGTGTTTGGCTCTGACACCTCATGAAACGTAAATTGGATTGTAAGAAATTTCATAGAGCGGCGGCGGGGAGAGAATACAAGTAGATGTCAGCGGGAGGGAGCCTCTTTTAAATTCCAGTGTTCTGGCTGCCTCAACTCAAGGGTAATGTATGCAGAATCATGGCCAGCCTGGACACATGCAGGGAGAGGGAAGGGTCATCTCTACGGCAGCATCGCCAACTGCACATTAGGCTGTTCTGTGTCTGACAGAAACCGTATTATTCGCTAAGTGTATTCATCCTTTGTTCCCCTGTCTCATCCTAGAGAATCAGCTAATCACCATTAATCAAGTAATCAAGATTGTGCATGTATTAATTAGGCAATTACATATCATAAAATCCAAAGAAACTCACACAAAACAGAACTCGGAGTGTAATCTCCTCGCTGGCTCTGCTTTCGTACGGCTCCCGTGAAAAGAACGAGAAAAAGAAATGAATCCGCGAGTGCCGAGACTAATCTGCGCAGATCAACACGCACCTTGTGAAGCTGTGCCACGGACCATAAATGGCTGAGGGGGGTTTAAAGGGATTTTCTAGTTTATACCTATTAGCCCTGGAATGAAATGACACCTGTAGTTATGGAAAAACATCCGCAAAACCCACAGAAATGCCTTCAAGTGACATCACAGTGCATTTGGTGCTGATTTAAGCGGTTAGTCATGTTCAAAATAATATTAAGACCTCTGTGATCACCAAGTTAAGTTCCAGAGTGGTTTTCAAAATGAGTATCTGCACACCCTGCAGCTCGCTACAGCCCCAAGATTAACGAGCAGCGGTTCAGACGTCCTCCTAAGGGTGATGCGGACATACCCAGTAGACATTAGTTCCATTGTTTACCGGTGCTATAGATTCTAGGCAATAAGGCTTTGCTAATTGCTGCTGTGTGTAGATGGAGTCAGGTCATCCAGCTCCCCACGATGAGTCCTGTGTGTGTAGCCGCAGAGGCCGGAGGCAGAGGCAGTAATGATTATGGAATTACCATGGCAGAGATTGTGATGGCTATCCTAATGATTTCATGTTACCGTAATTAGCATTACGAGGAGGATTGGTGGAGTGGGGGCGAGGGGATGGGAAATGGAGGAGGGTGGAGGAGAGAGAGACTGAAGCATGGGAGTCGGAGAAACAGACAAAGACAGCGAGGAAGGAGAGAGCGAGTGAGTCCGAGAGGGAGATGGAGAGCGGAGAAGAAAGGAGATGGAGAAAGTGAGGGTGGGGGCAAGACAAAAGGGATGTGGGAAGTGTAGGAGGATGTTCATTAACTAAATGAGGATGAATTGTTAGCATGACTGTGGGCTGGTGAGGTTCCTTAGCTTCAATTTCAGAAACGCTCATCTCACACAGAGAAGGAAGTCAGCCCCCTCACAGGCTGTCAGCGCCAAGTCCAGGAGATGAACATCAGCTCATCAACATTTCTCTCTCGCTGGCAACCACGTTAGTTGTGAATGTAACATCCTGATTGAACAATCCCTTATGGACAACTGGTGATTAATTGACATCGAAGGAAGATGTTTTTCTAAAATGCAACACTCTGTTCAGAGTGGTAGTGTGTGTATTGCTGCGAATAATGTAGATGTAATGATGATGTAATGTCTACAGTGGATGCATGTAAACAGCCACCTAATGACCTCAGATGAAGGTAATGTTGACAGGTTTGTTGACAGTCCTGCAGAATCAAAGCGCCGTGGCGGCGTTCGTTATTCCGTGTCAACTTTCAAAAATCAAACGCAGTAAAAACATTGCAGAGGACGGAGAGATTGATTACAGCCCCAGTGAATCTGATTGCAATCAGGGACAAGAGTCACTAAAATGGAGGCTTTTGCTATTGTCATGTCCTGTCCTGTTTTCAATCAACTGAGGAAAATCCGTTTTGCAGATGGGTGAAGTCAAAAACAGAGATATTAGACCGTAGGCACTGAAGGGAAATGGACACCAATAAAGCAAATGGCTAAAGTTCCCTTTTTTACTTCCAGAATAAATCAAACGTTATTCTGTAGATACATGATTTATAACAGTGGTCTACGTTGCATCATAGCATATGGCTTTAGTGATGACAGCAAGTGGCATTCAGGCATCAAACTGACCACAGCAGAGTCGAACTGGCAAACAGAATGAAGACGTTATTCTCTGTAGGAGGCTACATTTTCCTTTGAGTATATGTTTAATGAAAAACTGGCAAATCCTCCACTGTCACTCCGGGGCCTCTGTGTGTGTGTGTGTGTGTGTGTGTGTGTGTGTGTGTGTGTGTGTGCGCGCGTGTGTGTG
>CAEMYA010000003.1:601362-655313 GCA_903131615.1 Diplodus sargus | reverse complement strand
GTGTGTGTGTGTGTGTGCGTGTGTGTGTGTGTGTGCGTGTGCGTGTGTTTGCATCCATGTTTACACGCACACACACTTTTTTTCTTCCTGTTGTGTTTTAATTAGCACCTTATTGTGAGCTGCCAAAGCTGTGATAGTATTAGATAATTCCTCCTCTGCCTCTGAGATGATTTCCACTGTGAGTTATTCGAAAATGTGCAGAAGTAATTAACTTTAAGTTGACATTTATGTAAACTGAACAAGGCTGGACAAGGTTTTGTCCACCCGGCCGGAAACGTTGCGCCGTGCATGTACTTAAGCTGACCCGCCGTCCCTGTAAGTGGTCATTATTGTGACAGCGGAGGACGAGGCTGGAGTCATGTGGGAGCTCCCAGAGGGACGGGCCTGAACTCCCAGGAAAACTGTTCAAACTCACAACTGTGGGGGTTGCTAATACATTATGCACAAACATTACTTTAATCACAAATAATGCATTTTTAATGTAATAAGTACTATTCATGTTAACGATACAAATAGGCTAAAAGAAACTTGATTCCCTAAGAAGCGCGCTGCGCTTGGACGTGGGCCCGGCACACAGTCGGACAGTTCAGCAGCGGGGCAGCGACAGGTCTCTCTTTCTCTTCCCCCCTTGTGTCCACTGGACACGTCTTTGTTATCTGTCATGTGTGCCGCTGTTTCCCCTTTCATACCCCACAGGAAACGTTTAGGAAGAGGAGAGTCATACCTGGCTGATATCGCTGAGTGCCTCAGACTGCGCTAGGTGTTTTATTTTTTTAAAAATTGAGCGGATGTACAACACCATTCGACTGTCTGGCTTCCTGTGTGGCTCAATCTGCTGAAGTACTTTTTTTATTTATTTAACCTTTATTTATCCAGGAAAATCCCATTGAGATTAAAAACCTCTTTTTGGAAGGAGTCCTGGCCAGTATGCCGTGATGTAGCCGCTGGAAACATGAGCATTGTCTAGAACGGAAATTTTAGATACCCCCAAAACTCGGTTTATGACTCAAAGCCTAGAGGAGGATTATAAAGTGGAAGCAGTCATTAGTCAGACAACAGAAAATATAATATTGTATCCGCAGGTTGCTCACAGATAGCACCATTTCTTGCTGTGTGAACTTAAAAAAAGTTCATCTGTTGGTGTGTATCTGCACTGATTTTAGATGAGTCTCTTCTTACTCTTGCATGAAACTATACCTTATCTAAATCATACAAGGCTGTTGCCTCCATCATCACTAATTACAAAGACTGGATGCAGACGAACACCCTGTCCAAGCATCAGAATTTATATCATGTGTGTTTGTGCAGCTCGGTGTCCAGTATTAAATGTTGGCATTGTGTTTCCTCAAATGGCAGATAATTCAAATTCCTACGCTTCATTTGTTTTGTATCAACATTTCTACAATACGAGCCAAATCGCATCCAGATTACATGAATATGAGCTGACTTTCATGTCAGGAGGAGGAGGAGGGGGATGGTGGAGACAAAACGGCGAGGCGGGATGGCTGCCAAGAGAGAGAACCTCGTTTGAGAAGGCGTTTCAGCATTCTGAAGTGCAAAACCAGTTTAGATTTTTAAGGAAATATCGAGACAATTTTGCAGCCGTGTTTGTGGCAAAGAACAAGTCAGAAGTCAAAACGTGATCTTTTCCTGAACCCTGACCACATGGTGTTTGTGCCTGAACCATAACCAGACTGTTCTTATTGAAAGCAACCGTACATGTCGACTCTGAGAGCCGCTTATTGTGACTTGTATTGACGCTTGTGGTTAGGCGGTGACTTTTAGCAGCAGTAATAATTATTTCAGCAACAAAGGAAGAAGAATATGGAGGAGGCTGGTGTAGACAAGCACAGGACTTTCACCAGGAGACTGTTTGTGTTGAGCGTGAAAGCAACGAGTTAACAGTGATTTATCGTGATCACTGCGCCAGCGTCTTGTTATTGGAAGGTGCGCATATTGGTTACATATAACGTTGGTCCGTCTGTAGCTGAATTAACATTGGTAGCAGTTATTTCAACCCAAACCACACTGTTATCTGAAACCTAAGCATGTCGTTTTAGTCCCTAAAACCAGCCGACTGCCGCCGTATGTGTTTGTGTTGCAGTGTGTGTGCAAGTGAACATGTTTATATTATTGAGACCTTAGGCCCGTGCTTTAGGTTCTGTCTCTCTCTGTTTTTCTCTCTGAGCCACTGTTTAACACCCTAATTCTCGTTGAGTCACACAAAGCATTTGTCAGATCCTCTCTCCGTGTTTAGGATTAACCAAATCCCACCGTTATGAAAATTAAAGTTTGAATCTTCCCGTGTCGCCCCTGAAACAAGTTTCTGCCTCTTTATTGTCATGTCAGACTGCCCTCAAAAAAAAAACCCAGAGCCTCTCCTTTTTTCTCTCCGCACCACTGAGTGAAGGGATGGTTTATTCACTTAATGAAAGAGAGAAGGATATTTGCGTGAGAGAGAGTTGAGGCAGCCAGCTAATCCTGCTCTGTCTGCGTAGCTCCTGCTCTGGAGACCTCTATATGTCAGTTAGCATTATACTGTAAATACCTTCTCATAAGGCAGAGAGCTGAGCAGCGGACACTTGTGAAAATTCAGCAGCTATAATAATGACCTGCATTAATGTTGTGCTAATTTGCTTCTTATCATTTCCTCTGCTTTGGATGAGGTTGTTATTGCCGGCTTTAATCCACAAACTCAGTGGAAACTTGGAGAAGTAAGCCCGACGATGCGCAGTTTCTCTGCCGCTCGACGAGCATTCTTAAACATTTTGAAACACCAAACACTAATTACTGACTGACATCTCGAGAGTCAGCTGCAGGTGCTGGATAACTCACTCATTACAGGGTGTTCTTTCTCTCATCCCTCATTATTAAGAGGCTCCCACAGTCACTACGCTTCTGAAGTTCGTCAGCATGTTCTTACAACTCCATCTTTTTTCATTTGTACTTCGAGCACCTGGCACGTAGAATCTGTTTTGTTCGCGTCAACATTTTATTTCAATGATGATTAGTTCGCATTGTTTCTTCTCCCTGCTGATTTCCAGCGCAGGACTGGCCGTAACATGAAAACAGGAAAGTTGTCTATGTGTTATATTTATCTGGGCAGAGGTCGGAACCAGAACAAACTTAAACAGATTTTTCAGGTATCTGTACTTTATATGAGTAATTTTTTTTGGTATTGTATTTATCTGACAACTTTTGACTGTTCCCCCGACATTTGAACACAAATGTCTGTACTTTCTCCTCCTTACATTTTCAAAACGGGCTTTAGGTTTAATGCATTTGACGGAATTATTGAGTGATTTTATTTAGCATCATTGTACACCACCCTCCTGAATATCAGTGCATACCACACACTGCAGACGTAATGAGGCGAAAACGACTTTAAAGCCTGTACTTTTTACTTTTGCTTGAGTACAGAAGTTTAATTGGTACTTTTACCTTCACCAGAGTCTTTTTTTCTCATACTGACACTTGAGAAAATAATTTGTGTAGTTTTGCCACCTCTGTATCTGGGAGATGTTATTTGAGGGTGATGATTGTCTGGCTCCTCAAGGTGACAACATGTGTTCAGGAAACAGGTCCACCAGCGTCGGAGCAGTTGAGGACACAAAGGGAGCAGCCAAGGAAAAAGCGCTCTAGTAAAGTTTATATTTCATTGCAGCGTGAAGCATAACGTGAGCCGTCTTCAAACATTCAAAAGTTCAGCTCAGTCCTACGTGAATCGGTTGGCCAGGACACACTGTCCATTTTATATAATCCTGTTCAATGGATTTGTTTAGCCATAAAAATGTGCACATTGCTGTGTATCAGTGCGTGCTCACATTTCACTGGCCAACTCCCACACACTCGAAGGGGTTGGGTGCATGCATGGTCTGCGTGAGAGAAGCAAATGATGAAACAGGAAAAGAGAGAGAGAGCTGTCTTAATGCTGGTTCTATTTCCTTCTAAAGTCTAAATGTTTAAATACACACAGCAGGAATCAGTCTACTGTCATGTGGAACAAAGCTAGGCTGAGGTAATACAGATCACACACTGCAGTACCCTGTTGCTCCTGTCCTCCCAGAAACAGCCACTTAAACGGAGACATTGTCAAAGTTTCCCTACAGGTGGTCAATTTTCTTTGGCTCTGCTGAGAGGAATTTTATAACCTATTGACATTTTATTATAGCAAACAAGCCTAGTAACCGCTGTGCACAGGCACGGATGTATTTTAATGCAGCGTCGGCCTAATGGCGAGAGGAATATAGCTGAAATCATATTAGAAAGGCCGCATTATAAACTCTGCATTCAATGTGTTTGTTTGTTCAGCGGATGGAGGCATTAGCGCTCCAGTTCCGACATCAAAACCATCACGAGAGCAATGAACTTTGTAAACCACAGCAGCTCGTATGACAGCAGACTATTAATGTTTGGAGGAAATATTTTTTTCTGACATATTCATTTGCCATTTACAATAAAAATGTTAAGTAAATCTACCATGAATAACAACATTTACAGGCTAACATATACAGAGCAAAAGGGGAGGTTAAGAGGAATTTTAGCCACACGAAGCATAAGCAGCTGCATGAATGTGGAATGGGGACGAATGTGAAGCTTGTCAGGTTAAATAGATTATCCCATCATCTCCGACTTGAACTTGAACCTATCACCCGTGCCTGTATGTACAAATTAGAGATCAGATGATGGCACATTGGCGGCGTGCATGACTGAGTGTCCTGCCTTTCTTTAATGCATGTTATTATAATGGACTGGAACTGTCCTGTCACTATAGGGGAATACATGAATATGAGAACACTCACTTGGATGCCCATGATGACCTTCGTGGTTGGAATTCAGTTATGTGGTGGTCGAGTTCTTCATTTTCTCTGTTTCTTTACATTTGAGTACAGTTATGTATTATTGACAAGAAGTCTTTTATCCAAAGTGATGTCACAACTATACGATTGTAAAACTACTGGCAGAGCTGAGACAGATTAATAACGATCTAATGAGAGTATTCTGGATATCCCATGAAAGGCGTAGCCCTGTTCATTCATATGAAAGCTGCTCATTGGCGTTTGAGGCCAAAAAAGTTTGATTTCCTGTCGCTACATTACCCAGATCTTCCTCTGGCTGAGCAGCTGGCTTCCAGTTTGGAATTAGGATAACTTGAATGAGGATAAAGCAATCGCATGATTTCGTAATTACACCTTTTGGCCACTTTGTCAAAAATGGCTTCAAGGCTCAATGCTGTTCCTGGGAGTTTGGCTGAGATGGAAAGACAGTGGGCGGGGCCAGCTCAGGCCTGTGAGAGCTGACAAATCAGAGTGGACTGGGCTTCTCAGGAGTGGAACTTAAAGAAACAGGCACAAAACCAGAGCACCAGACAGAGAGTGCTACAATTGGACAAAGAGTGCGTTTCTCGATCATGAAATCAAAAGTATAACCCTGAAAATGAGCATTATGGGAGCTGTGTACTTTGCTGATCTTACAAAGCATGATCTGTTCCATCCTCCTGTTCTGTTTAAGATTTGAAAGCAGCATTTTTTCTCTTCACCTTTATCATCTTGCAGGACTGGAGACTCATTGTTTGGCATACGGCCAGCTCATGCTCATGCCTCAGACCACCCTCTTAGAAAGAGCTTTCCTGACTAAAATGAGGCTAAAAAAAAAACTAAAAAAAACAAACAAAAAAAACAGGTAGCAATGTTCCTTCAGCACGTATAGAACAAAGTCTTACTCTGAATCCTAAGAGACTATTTAAGGAAGAAGGGATGATTTGTCTGCTCGGTTAATCTTTAAAAATGTTCCTTTAGATCTTTAATAGTGGCAACATATGTCAAAGAAGTAATCCTGTTGTATAAAATCAAGTCATAGCAGATTGTCGTGGATTAATCTGTGATGTGAGATCTAATCCACAGGCATGCCTTGACTGCTAGGGAGCTGTGATAATCCAATATCAGACCGCCGCTGTTAATCTTGTTGCTAACACACGGCCTTTTTCCACTTTGCGATCTCATCCGATACGTACGCCTGAACCTTCTTCAAGGTGACTCAATGTCATGATGCGAGGATGGATTAGCTGCGGCAGGTTGGCACTGAAAATGAACGGAATTGATTAAAGAAGGAGGGTTTTCCACTCTGAGTGATTTTCTACGATGCAAAATTTGTTTGAATGTTTTGAGGCGTAAGAAAACTAAATGGTTCTAGGAATGAAGTAATCCTCATTCAACAAGCGTCCAACGCAGGCTGACACAGAAGCACCCCCACTGCTCAGCTGCGCTCCTCTGGTATTTCACCGCGCTCAGTATTCAAAGCATGCACAGCTTTAGATTACCACTCATTCTGCATGTGTGTGCGTGGGTGCATGTGTGCGTAACTGCCCTTTTCATCTGCTCTTATTGGTAATCAAGCGACATGGCCATCCCTCTGCCTGCAGAACGAGAAAATGGCTGACTTTGCTGGGACTCGACTCAGCCTCAGCTTCGCACTGTGATTTATGTGACCTATTCCCGGGCCCCTACTGGCAGGGCCCATCATCTGAATTATAACTAAGGATTAGGCCCCGGGCTAATGAAAGAACCGGGAGGGGAAATTGACCATGTGTTTGGCTGTGGCTTGTTTCCTGTAAACCAGATTATAGAGCTCATGCAGAGCCGCACAAATATGAGAGACAAGCACACATAAAAATCATGTCCATAAGCACACATGGAGATTAAACACACGCTGACACACACATACACACCAGTGTGAAAGCAGCCTAAAAAAGCATGGGGGTTGCAGCTGTGCTTAGATTATGAATCTCTATTAACCTTGCCAACCCATCAACTCACTCTTAATGAGGCCAGAGATAACACTCGTAGACACATCTGCACACAGATACACACACTGATTTAAATTAGTCTGCCCAAAAATATATATTTATTAACCTCGGTTTATCTGAAATTCAAAATGCCACTTGGCCTACATATCCAAGGAGAACACACATAAACGCAAAAATACACGCCGAATTTAAAGAGCCCAACATGCTCATAAGCATGTATGAAAAGCCCGAGTGTCAGTGACACACATGAAATCCATGTTTGGGTCAATAGTTGGGTAGACGTGGCTCGGGGCAGCTTTCATATACTGTGTGCTGCTCGTTTCCAGTGAGTGGAGTAATGGCACAGTTTGAAGTGGCCTCGGGCGTTAAGATAACCCAATATCAGCCAGCAACCTGACTGCTGTTGTTTCATTTATAAGAAAACATTGCACTCTAATATCGCATCACATCTGCTCCCTCCTGCAGGGAATACTTTTGCTCAGCTTGTGTTCGTGTTTATGCCTGTATGTGCTGAATGTTGCACACCGGAAAAGGACCATAGATCACAGGATTCCATCCCTGCAGCCCGCTACCCTGCCATCCAATCAGTAGAATCAATACGCCCCTTGTCGGTTATGGACAATATCAGTGGATCCCCTTTGAAAGAACATTATAGGGGCAATTCCATGAAGCCATCACCAGTTCAAGGGCAGGTGTGCAGGGATCAATAAGAGTCGAGTACATGGTGTTAAAGGGGATTCAGGAATACTGCCTCGCCTCTGTCTGTCACACAGTGGCAGAATTTGAAACTCTATCTGGATTGATTTTTTTTTTTTTTTTTGTCCCTCAGCAAATATGGAGCAGCCTCGGGGTTCTGATGCAGGTTCTCTGTGATATTTTTTGATTATTATGTGCAAAGGATTTCTTGGATCGTAGCAACGAAACAGCCCCTTTGATTACCAACAGGAGTATTCCTTTACTCAGCGGCTAATATGAAACCTCGACGAACTGAGCTGCAGCGCTGATGTCGGATCTCCATGCATGGATCAAAGCAGCCAGACCCTCCTCCTCCTCCTCCTCCTCCTCCTCCTCCTCCCATTCCCTCCCACTTTTGTGGTATACTAATGCTGCTTTGCCCTGCATATTAACACTGCTGTAATTGGACTTGTTGTTTGTTTGTTGCTTCTCTGTTTGTTTAGATTGTGTTTGAAGCCTCGCTTAATTAAATTGCGTCCTTGGTGTCGGAGTCTCCAAGCAAGTGGAGAGCACGAAGACGAGTAAAATGTTGCTGGCTGATTTCAGGGAACATTCGTTGTTGGGGAGGAGGCTTGAGGAATGTGTACAGTGATACTTAAATAGGTTAACTTATGGACACCGTCACTGCGCTGTGGGGAAGTGTCTCATTTAGCAGATGATGTTTGTGCAAGTCAGGCACATTGCTTGACTTTTTACTTTCAGTTTCATCAACGTTTAAACTGAAAACTGCAGAAATAAAGTGATAATATTAAGCTAGCAAGGTGCACAGTTTCACCCAGTGAAGGAATGTAACTAAGTACGTCTGGTAAAAAAGAGGTGACCGTTCCTAAACATATCATGCAGAACTTGCAGCTGCTTCTGAGTCAGGTTCAGTTTAAAACTGATGCCTCTGGTTGACCTACATATGAAAACGAGACCATGAGATTATGTCTGTATAATTATTCAGGTTAATCTCAAGGCCTATCATCAAGTCTTATTCCGATTTATCTGGGTTGGATTAGTTATAAAATTAAAACCATATTTTAGGGTTGAGTGTTGAGGATGAATTTAGGAGTCTGAGGAAAGAAGCTTACTTTTATTTACTTAGTTTCACTGTCATCATTTCTCATCCATAGGGGCCGCCAGGATAATCAAAAATGAAAGTTCCTTCTAGCATCTTTAAGCACAATTTTGAAGTACTTGTACTTTAGATTAGATTTTCAATTTTGTGCTACTTTATGATTCCTCAGTGACATTATTGTACAGTTTACTCCACTACATTTATTTAAGGCAGGTACTAGCTACCTTGCAGATTGCTGCATCAGAACCAAAGTAACACATTTTTAAATTGATTTAATTAAAAGGCAATTGGATACACACACATTTTAAATAATCTGATAATCGTCTAGGGCAATTATTGGTCGACCCATATTATATAGTATAAACATACAATTAGATATATGTATAATTTACTTTTACTTGTACTTTTGATACTTAAAGGGTGAAGGCATTCATTTCTCACATTTAAGGGTGTTTGCAGGTCTTGAGGATTACAGCTGCATGTGTGAAAGTGGTAGTAAAGTCTTGGAGGAGGCTCTGAAGCTGCATGCCATTAGGGAAATTGCCTCTAGTGATGTCACACAGTGGTTAACTTGCATTATGGGTAATATTGGCACCAGATTTTGAAAAGACCCACAAAGCAGCTCACGCCTTTTGTGGCTCCAGAGGAAGCTGCACATAATCTGATGAACCGGAGATTAAACCTTTTTTTTGTATCATTCTTCCTTTCAAGATCTTGTACCTACAATACCCACAATGCAACTGACTATCAGTGAGTGACATCACTGGAGGCAATTTAACAGATCACAGGCAGTTTCCTCTGGAGCCACACAAGGCTTTAGACTACTTTAACATTAATGTGTGAAGTTTAAAGTAAATGTATTTCCACAGAATTACTTTTAATAATGAAGTGCATGTAATATATTAATATACTTCCAGACCTTTACTGAAATACTTTTCTGATTGGTGACTTTCACTGTAGCCAACATCATATGTGTAGTTTTACTTCTGTGTGACTTTTGGCTACTTTTCACAATCCTTCTTTTACCACTTGATTACTTTGAACAAACTTAGAATTAACAAAAAAAACCTTCCAACTTCATTTGGTCGGTTTGAGGGTTTTGCTGAGATATTTCTCCCCATTTGAGCAAATTGAAGTATAATTGTCCACATTTCAATTCCACCATCTATTGTGGGACTGTGAAGTGTGTGAATGATTGAGTCTGCGGAACATAAAAGAAGTTACCAGACCGTGGAGACTAAATATAACCTTTAAAGGCTGCCTTTTCCTTCTAAGTGTCCCTACACTTCCACTCTGAGTTGTGTAATGACTTCCCCATGCAGTTTGTATATCCAATGCAGGAAATCTGTTGACAGACGGGAGTGTAGCAGAGCCAAGCCGGTCCTGCGAGATGCAGAAAAGTCTGATGACTCGTTTAGAAATCTCTCAAATGGCTCCCAGACCTAATCACTGGTCTTGTCTAATGGCCATTGATGTTATTACTGTGGATGACTATTTGATCTTGCTGTGCCACCTGAGAGGAATTAGAGGAGTAATTCACCAACAAATAGTATAGGCGTGGCATCTTAAACACAGACCCCATCATCCCTTTGCTGTAACAGACTTGAGGCTTCAATTTTGACCATTTATTTTGTTTGCATGCATGCACACTGTGGAGCTTTGATCCCTCGGCTGCACACATCAGTGAGATGGACCAGGCCATCATCTTTGCTCCGTGCCAGCACTTGCATGTCCCTTCTCCACTGCTCCATCACCCCAGCCAGGCACTAACTAATGTAGATAGTCTGGCTTTGATAGATTACATACTGCCAGCCTGGCCGTTGCCAAACAGCCAACCTGGAGCTGGAATGTAAAATCCAGCCTGAGCTCCCTGACTAAAGCAGTCCTGTGAGACATGATGTGGTGTCGTGCTGTATCACCATTCTGTAGGATTTCTCGCAAAATGTCACACTGAAAAGAAAACCAAGAACAGTGCCAAATGTAAGGGCTGGATGCATCTCTTATCCACACCTTACCCGAATAGGTTAAGACAGCTGACTGGCTGTTTAAGGCCAGCTGTCGAGGAAATTGTTTTGGCATGTATTTTTCCGTTGCTGTGTCCTCCCTCTGTCCTGCAGCCCAATCAATAACAGCCTCCACCAGGCCATCTGTGGGCCTGTGTGTGTGTGTGTGTGTGTGTGTGTGTGTGCATATGCACGTATTAGAGAGACAGACAGAGAGAGAGGTGGTGTGTGTTTCCATGTGTACGTATATATGAGCTGTACACATGCGTGTGGCTGCATGATGCGTCTGCCACTATTCTTCGGTGAAAAATAACAATCTGTTGAAGTTTGGTGGCTCCTGGTGAGGATCGGACGTCTTCTCTCTGAGGCTGCAAACAGGGAGGTAAAGATGTGAAAAGACAGAAACATGAGGCTTCTGTACGCTCCATCTCATCAGGCTAATAAACCCAAATGTTTGCCTCACTGAACACTGTTGTGATTGTCCAGTAGAGATGATCTAATACTTCAGGTTAATGAGGCAGATTTTGATTTGCTGATATACCCAAAACTCCATGTTTTATTATTTCTGTTGACAACTCTGGATATTTGAGTGTTTCTGCATTTGTTAGTGTTTCTAAACACTGAAGTCTGTGTATCCATTCTTAGCTGCTCTTTCATTTGGAGGGGAGAAGGTGAACTTGTCTTTATCAGTAGGTATTTGTAAAAAAAGAAAAAAAAGGTAGGTGTTTGGAAGTTGCTTTTAGAGTTGCTGCTGGCATCAATGCTCTTTATTGTCAGTACGCAAAAAATAGGTCCATGATGCCATGCTATACGTATAAACTGTTATCGACTCACAGATGAAAATCTGCATCATTTGTGTGTTTTTTTTAACAGCAGTGCTCTTCACAGTCCTAATTAAATGAAAGTGATCCCCTTAACATTGCCATGATTTCTGACCTTTTAATAACTTGTCCAATCTCATAATTTCCTGCAGACGTATCACAATAAAAGCTTCCCAGAGAAAGGAATGGAACATGGCCCTTCTAATTTTAATTGTATTATACTGTTGTAATGCTAATAGGATGTAAAATTGTTAATCTTGCATCTCAAAAATTGAGGAAACTATATTTATTTGTTGTCTAAATGAAATTCATCTCCTCTCACACAATAGACAGATCCTACATGTGACAGATGGACCTTTTGTTTTCTGCTCTTTGTGGTGATCTTGTTATTTTTTGTTCATGATACTCAAGGGACTTGGGTAAATGATTTTGGTTACGTTAATCATATTTGTCATTTATAGCAACAAATCAATAAAGTTAAGTGTTGTGTGTCTCTTTCCTACAATAACACACACAAGTGTTTCTTTTTTATGTGACACCTAACTTGTCCATGCCTTCCAAAACCACTGATGAAAGCAACGTCAGTTTTATGGGTGTGACAACGCTGCTGACAGTGTTTTCATCATTTTAGCTAACTTTCTGTCCAGTTTACAGTCAGCAATCATCTCCCTCCTCTCTACGTAATCACTGCAGTCAGCAGATAGAGCAGCAAGCAGAAGGATCCTGAGCAGATAGGACCGACTCTTAATGGAGTTCTCTGTTCTGATTGGATAAAGTGGGCAGGGATACCACAAAATGTATTTTCAACTTTATTGCATGAACAGGAAGAAGAGTTTTACAGGTTACTAACTAAACGCTCTATAACAGTGATTACTGTTGGCATAAAGAGATATTTAACACTTGTGTTAATACATATATTTATATAACTTACAGAAGCTTTAAGTTGGACACAACCCCCACGATTCCACCAGTAATGTGTCCGCTGCGTTACGGCTCCGCCACTCCAGTGGAGCTGACAGGTTTCACTCTAGTCTATGTGTTAACTTCCACCAGGTCTGCTGCGCTGCGTATCTGCTCCATCCTCCTAAGCCCTGGAACAGATACGCAGGACTTCTTATTCTGGCAGATGCTGGAGCATGACGCAGCACAGAGCAGACAGGAAGTCACGCAACGAAACAACAATATAACATCCGGTTAATTTTCAAAATAAAACAAATACAAACTCTTCTACTGATCCTCCGGAACACTTCCTGTTGTTGTTTTTATAACATACAGTATATACCAATAACTGTGGTCTGAGTGATTATGACAGTACTGTGCCATGGCGGACTCAAAACACAAGCGATGGGGAGCAAAACCTGATCGGAGCTGTAATGCAGTTGACACGCATCTGTTGGAATCTCGGGGTTAGTTAGCTTTGGGGAAATATCACAGTGGTGGTTAGCGTGATCATAATCACTTAAAAGAAATAACAACCCGATTGTTTAAAACAGGAAACTAACAAAGAACATCTGTCTCCTTTTTTAAAATCCAAAGTCTTGTTGACCTCGTGCTTCTATGGACTCTGTCACTTAATGATGTTGTCTCCTGATTTTCTCCCTTGTTCTCGTCTCAAGAGAGCCAACAGGCAGCCTTGTGACTTGAATGTAAACACTTGTCATTTTGAGTTATTTGAAATGACTGATGCTGTTGTTCTTTCTGGGAGTGTCACAGTCGTGTTAATAGACAGAGCTCCTCACATGACTGCACCTTGAAAAGAATGAAATAACATCCATGTGTAAAAATGACATGGGTTTATGACTGAAGATGTGTGATTGTTAATTTTTTTAATTTAGCCAGTGCTTTAAAAAATATTGAAGATAGAAGAAATGTGTCTCATGAAATGAGTTCTGATATAAACTTTCTTTACTGTAATTATAACAGTTGTTGAATTGTATATGGGTCCGACTGGATGCTGGTGCAGGCGATGTTGCCATGTTTCTGCCATGTTAAAAAATGTTCCTTTGCATACTTGTGGTAGTTGTAAATAGGGTTTTCAGATCTTAAGGCACAAGTATGTGAAAACAGGTTGTTGTGGCATCAGCTCTTTATATAAAGCTCTGTAATTTTAGCATCGGATGCTTCTGAGGCAATTTTGTGCTTCTGCATCAATGGATCTTCATGCATGTTGTTGAACTGTTGCTCCTCTTCCCCACTTTACGCGACCAAACACTCCACTAATTGTAGGTTGGATCTGGGAGAAATGTGGGATTGAAATTCCCCGTATTTGCCGTGAATGCACACAGCTCCTCCTTTGCAGAAATCCGAGTCCCAGTGTGGTTTTAAAGAGGATGTAAAGAAATCCAATCATCTCGACAGGATGAGAGAGGCCCCTTGAAAGTCAAGGCTGTAGTCTAAAAAAGGCAAAGACTTGAAAAATAACCCAAAATGAGATGGAATTTTCTGTCATTTAGTACATAATGGATGGTAAAAGTGGCCACAGCTCTCTTGTGTCTTAATATATTCTTCGAACTCTACACTACATGTGAGATCAGATGGGCTGTTACACAGGTGGGCAGGTTAATGTCTGCAGCAGATCCTCCTGTCACATCCAGATATCCAGGAAGGAGCAGCCTGTGATTTTGTTATCCAGAGATAACAGCATCATTTGGCACTCAGCATCCCAGTTCAGCCCATTATAGTTCATTGCCCTTGCAGTGACATCGCACTGACGAGGGAAGTGCTCACAAACGCCACTTCAGATGTTGAAGTAACTAGGTCAGATAGAAAGTAACAAAATAAGATTATGGCTTTTTTCATGCTGTGAAATGGCCTGGTTAAAAAAAAAATATAGAGAAATAATTACTGTGTCATAACAAAGTGAATACTGCAAACCAGCCTCTCTTTGTTACTGTCTCAGCTAGACAGTAACAACCAGAACAGCACTGTGAAATGATTGTAGCTGCGTTCACTTTCAGCAGGTGTTCGGAATGATTTTGAATCACCCGTGGCACCTGGTCTTTTCATTTGACTGCTAACTGCACTATGAGCCTGATTTCAATAGATTTTCTTTAATTAAAGACAAAACATTTTTTTGGCGCTGGCTACTCAGCCGAAAATTCAAATGAAGTATGTAAAATTGCGTTGCTGAAAACCTTTTTGCTAATATCAACCACTGTGGCATTGGGGAAATCACTGAGTGGACCCTTAACGTTCAAATAAATAACAAAGGACGTGCTTATTCTTAAACTACTGGCTGATTTCTGCTGGTATTTTCATGGCATAAAATGCGTAATGTGCTAAAAGGTGTCCAGAGAGAGCTTATGACTTCATTCCATTACAATGTTAATCAAACACGTTATAGACCTCATATTAAAGTCTATAAAGGAATCATAGAGTGGTACTATATCCTTTAAGCCCTCATCAACATCTCAAACTGGATGTTTCCTCTCTGTTTTCTGAGCTCAAGGTCGTCTCATTGCACCACATCTCAAGGTCGTCTGACCACCTCCGTCCCCCAAGGCTTTTTCTCACCATCTGACCAAAGGGAAAAATCGAAAGTCCTGTTCAGGAAGAACAAAAAAATGTCAATTTCCCTGTTGATTCAATTAGGGAAAAGGACTGTGTGAGATAAAGCTGGTGCTATTTATCATGGCTAAGGTAACACTCAATATCGAGCTATGTTAATTAGAGCGCTGTAGCTGAAACAATGACTGTGGGAAGCAGCGCTTCCACAAATACTTTCTACCTAGCAAGATCAATTGATCTGAAGGAAGCTATACTTGGGCTTCCTTGGTGAGGTGTTAGAGGGAATCCATCCCCAACATGGTAAGAGCTTGATTATCAGCAGCTGCAAAAGAATATTGTTATTAAATCAAGTGAATTGTGAAGATCAACACTCTCAAGGCAACATAACAAAAAGCTTCACCGCATCGACTATGTGGTTTAAAGAAAACAAAAGTGACCTGTGTGTATCGACCAACTACTGCTCTGTAATAAGAGTCAGAGCTTGTCTTTTTGATGAATGGGGAACCAACCCTCTACAGCCCTGAAATTACTTTTTTCATGTTGATGCAAGAGGCTCATATCACTGTTCTTTCTGTTCTCATAACCACACAACAAAGATCACCTGTTGGCATAAATTGCTATGTATGTGAGTGTTTTTAGGGTCTTTTTTATGTGTGAATGTGTGTCTGCACTGTTTTTTTTTTCATAATGGCAACAGTTTCAAGTGAACAGCTTGTTCAGGTACATTCTCATCTGCAGTGACAATGACTACATTCTCATGCACAAAGTATTCTGGATGATGCCCTTGATCTATAAAAGACTTTTATAGAAACTCTTACGTCGTCCTTTATATGGCTAATGACAGTGAATATTACTACTAATACTAATATTCCTACTTACATACAGTCATTCGTACTCCGATTAACGAGCACAGTCTGAATGTATTCTGAAAGCTTCATGATGATTTCAGAGATGTGATTTCTGATTACAAATGCTCACCAGTTATGAATATGCTGACTGCTGTTAACTCCTGCCTGAGTTCATTTAGTAGAGATTAGGTTGAAAGGCACCACTCAAATAAAATATGACTCCTATCATCGCCTAGTTAAAGGTTGAGAAACACCAATAGTATATGAAAGATGTAAGAATAGGTTTGTTGAACGCTGGCAAGTTTCTTTGACTCCCCCCAGAGTTCCTTCAGGCTCTGCTGGTTCTTATGGTGTACATGACTTCAATAGATAAAGCCACATTTTCCAGAAAATTCAAACAGAATATGCAGTTAATGTGATCTGTTCCACATACTGAATATTGTTATACTTTGAATTATACTGGAATATTTGTATGTTGCAACAAGGATTCTGTTTGGGAAAGACTCTGTATTACAAGGCCTCGCTCTATCAGACGTTCTTTGTGTCTGGAATTGAGGGCAGAAATTCAAATTTGGCTGCAAACAATACTGGTCAGACATCTAAGTGAAATGGATGAGCTGAGACCCTGAGATGAGTGCATTGCTTTTTAGGCTTAGTAATAGAAGCATAGATTTCTCCTTTCTCGTTCTGTTCCCCAACTCCTCGACCCATGTCTCATTTAAATTTGCCCATACACACACCCACACGCAATCTTCTCTTCCCTTTGCTTTTCTTATGACCTTGTTTGGTTTGTGTACAGTGTATTTGTGTGGGAGGCATTCATAGCAGGTATATGAGCAAGATTGCCTCCAGATGGGGTAAAATGTTAATATATATGGCTGATACTACAGTCTTTCCCCCCAAAATAAAAATTTCTCAACATAACAGGAGAACGCAACACGTACCTGTTAACAGACAGCCCATGACAGAGTGGCCACTACATGGAATCGATTATTGCATTTTAAATTCTTTATGCTGCAGATACTTACCTTTTAAAATACTGATATACTGTGTGGAAAACACACAAAAAAGACTTTGAAGCAGAGTCATGTCAAAACTCAGGTACGTGGCGACGCTATACTGGACCTGAAAGCAAACATGAAAAAGCAACCAAAAGTGGCGGAGTTAGGAGGACATTGGTAACAGGTGATGAGGCAAGGGTTACAGGTAGTAGGGATGGATGGAAAGTTACAGTATGGAGGCTGAATTGACATCATTAAGCCACCTGGCGAAGACTTAATGAAAACTGATATCTATATATACTCTGGGGCTGATGAGGAGCAGCTGGGTAGGCAGGTGACTGGGTCAGATAATCTCTAGAGGAGGGAAAGCCATTGAGGTCAAAAGAGGAAGAATCTTTATTGGATCACATATCATACAATGCACAACATAGTGAAACTGGTGATCTGCATTGGACCAATCCCGAGGGAGCAGTGGGCAACATACGTGCCTCGGCGAGCAAGTGCCGTAGTCAAGCAGAACCAAGTGTGCATGTTGATGATGCTGATGATGTGATGGTGGGGGGAAAACAGAGTACCCAGAAGAAACCCATGCAAGCATGGGGAGTGCATGCAAAGTCTGCACAGAAAGTCCCTGCCCCAGTGCAATTCAGATCGAGCAGCTTCTTGCTGCAAGGCAAATGTGCTAACTGCTGCACCACCATGCTGCCAATACAGGATGGGATATGGAAAATTCCAGAACAGACTCCCTGGGAGTGGGAGGAGAAACTAGGAGGAGATGTACGCTAAATGGCATTGACACCAGGGTTATACAATTGAAGCTTGAGATGAGCACTGAGCTAGGTGGGTGGTGAGAACCCAAGGACAAACCAAAACAGGCTTGACCCACGAGACCTAATGCCTGGGATGAGTATGTGTGGACTAAAGCACATGCAGGAGGCAACGCTAACCAAGCTGGATGGAGCCTGTGGGACTCAACCTGCAGAGGCATGCTGTGGGTGGACAACCAATCCCGATGCCAAAGGTTGAAACAGCAAGCTGGGGTGCAGTGACTGCAATCGTGAGACCTTGCTGGGCCAAATGAAATTGATGCCGGAGCTTCCAGGTTGTTGAGGATCCAAGCAGAAAGTCTTGTAGGAGTATGTCTTCAGGAGCAACAGGTGAAACAACCCAGAAAAGCAAGCTTTAGCGACAGAGACAGTTTACTTGAATCACACAACCTGAGGAAGAACCTGTACACAAGATGACAGGGCTGGGAATGACTGGATGTTGGTACACTGGGCTTGAAAGGGAAACTCAAGGGAAGCCACTTGTGTGTAGAACAGCTGGAGACAAACTGAAAACAAAGCTCAGCAAACATATGTAAGCTCTAGGAGCTGAAACAGAGGCAGGTGCTGGTGAGGAGACATGAAATTGGTTAAGTGGAGACACTGGAGCAGACTCTAAAGGAAAGATAGATGGATGTAGGCCTGATGGACATAATCAAGCTCCGGCTGATGGACTGAAACGTACAGGCTTTTGACCAAGAGCCTGAGAAGCTGGACTTCCTAAAGAGTGCACCGAGGCTCAGACTAAGATACAGAAATCAATCCAGGCTCACCCTGACAAGTATCAGTATCGGGCTCTGGTTCAAAAGCAGAAACTGGCTCAGAATCAAACTCAAAGAGGAGAGGTTAAAGCTCAGATTAAGATACAGAGAGCGGTTCATACAAACAGAGACAGGAAAATAGACTAATAATTGAATGCCAAAGCAGAGGCTAAAGTAATGTAATAGAGGGTGACAGACTGGCCCGACTTGGCGTAAAAAGTAAATATATGTTTGAAGGTGCAGTACCAGCAGGGACAATAATGAAGGGGAAGAACGGAAAAAAGCAATTTAAGGAGCAATAAAGTCCATTTTGGGAGCAGGTTGAGGCTGATCTATACATTGGACTTTCACCCAGCCAGTTGTGATTGTTTTGAGCTAAAAATGTAATGTAACCCAATGTAGCATATTTGTTCTTGGTAATTTGACCACAAAAGAGACTTGGTTCTTTTTCATGACTTGGTGAAGCCAAGCGCAACAGTGACAGGGTGGACTGACGGGTCTATTACACGGTTTGGCATGTCAGGTTCATGCTGTGGCTGACAGAGGCCACTTGACACCGAGACAATGTAAAGGATCTGACTGCTCAAGACCAAAGCAGCTGAGCTTTGGCATTATAAGAATGGCAGAGTTTTAAAGGTGAAATACATAGTTAATGCCTCTGTCAAATGTGTTTATTACATGTGATCCCATATTTATATAAATTGAGAATTTCTCATGCTTCCTTCAACACAACCTGTCACATATCTTCATGCAGGCAGCTTTACAAATGTTGGCTACCACAGACTCATTTCTGTGATAACTAAGCCCCCACAACCCCCACCCCCATTTACCATGTGTTGCATCGGCTCACTTTGAGCCCTTTAGGCTTTCCTTCTTTTTAATATTTATCAAAACAATTTCAAGTGACACGTTGCCTCTATTTCGACCAAGGCTGCGTGGCCTCAGGTACAGCAGGACAAATGCATCCAAATAGGTTCAAAAACAAGCTTACGTCAGCTGCCGATGTGGCTGCTGTCGGAGTTATTAAAGAAACCTGTAGTGAAGGATATTTCAGTATTCTGACTCATATTCTTGCAAAAATAAAAATAAAAACTTTTGCAATAATTTATCCTTCAACACCATAGACATGATTGAGTTGTTCTCACATGTATGAATATTGTATACACCATGTGCTGACATGTTGCAAACATCAATAACAGATGATTGTAATTATAAAACCAGAGCCTGGGTTCTCCATTTTGCATAGGAACCCTGACATGGATCGTATGCATGTAATGGTTTTTGTGAATAATTAATCTGGTTGGCTGCGCTGTCTCCAGAATACTAAATATTAACAGTCATCTAAAGTGCTATTAGGGACCAGTAGTATCTGCTGCCCAGCCAAATGAATATATAATTACTCAACATTTCAAATTGTGTCCACAGCGTCATTCGAGCGTTAACATATTCCCCATCTGCATGTTCTGTATACATCCATCAGCAATGACACACAAATACATACACAGAAATTAATGCTGGGACCAGCTGAGTGATCCGTCTTGTATTTATGTTGTGGGTAAATGGAGTTCTGTGTTATTCAGGCAGGCATGCTCACTCACTGCTGCCCCCACGTCTCCCCGGGCTCTGTTTCTAACCACTGCCACAGAAATACATCAATCATCTCTCAGGGCCAGACACTCGGATGGACGTGGAATATTGATATGGCTGTTAAGATGTGGGGCATGAATATGATCTCTGACACCTATCACACTTCGCTTCGCAGCTGCTCTACATATAGCCACTGAAGTATTGGTAGATCCGTTTGTATTTAAAGGCAACTTATAGCTGGTGCACTGACATACTAGAAGGGGAGTTTCAAGTTGGGATCAGTAGGAGGGAATTTGTGGCAGGTTGCCTCTGAAGTAACAGTGCAGATAACTCGAATGTTCATGATATCTCGCTAGAACAGATATTTGCTTTTCAGATTCTTTTGTCTTCGTGATTATGAAAAAAGGGTTTCTATTAGTTTCCCAAGTGTGTATAGCTATCGTGTGTGTGTGTGTGTGTGTGTGTATTTCCGTACGCATACAAATGTGTGTCGATGTTCCACAATTAACTGGTGAGTGGAAACTTTTCCCTGCAGACGTCTCCTCATTACCTGCCTTGGTACTTCCAGCTCACCCACCATCTCCTCAACTGGAAAAAGAAGTGTCATCGTCACCATAAATAACATCGCCCCCCCGCCCCCACCCTTCCCTCGTCTATTTTCACCTGGCAGTTCTAGCGTGCTCTGTGCAGCTCTCCGTGCATGAAGATTTACTGCTTTATATATCATTTAAGAATCCATTTAAATCAACTCCCCCTTATGTTCAAGCAGAAGAATAATGGTTCGGCAGATATATCTCTCCCTGTATGTGCAGCGTCTTTTCACGTGTAAGTAACTCCTGACGTCGAAGCATGTGTGGGAATATTTCCTGGTGGCCCGTTTATTCAGGTCAATGCATACATTTGTTAATCTATCTGGACTAAAAAAAAGTAAATATGAATTTTGTGTTGAAAATGGAATGCAGACTTTCTATAGCACCTGGTGCACTTAGGGCTTGTCCAACTCCCTCGTGCTAGTTAAACAGTGCATAGCAGTGCATATTTAGCCTCCTGATTAATTGTAGGTTTGTTTTGGGCGCAACCTGAACTAAACCAATCTGGGTGTCATCCCCAATTCCTTTTAAAAGCCAGATGTGCCTGCATTTGGAACACTGCTATTTAAATGGCAGATTCGGTAAGGTAGGGTGTTCCCTTTTTCCAGCTGAGGGAACAGATCTGCTCGTGTGAAGTGAGAGCTTGTGAGTAGACCACTGAAGCAGCAGAATTCTACCAAAGCCTCCTGAGGTGAAGCAGGCATGGAAATAGGCAGGGTGAGTGTGTCCCTGAGCGTATGTGTCTCTGTTTTAAATAGGTATGAATTATCAGAAATATCAGAAATGATCATTCAGATTAATAGCAGATGGTATTTGGGTTGGGTGACGGCACATGTTACTTACTACTTTAATGAGGAAAATATGAATTACATTGACTGCAGTGACCCTCCCGCAGCAGAAACAATAACTGTGTCTCTCTACTAAAAGAGTCTCATTCACATAGGAGGCACAGCAGGTCAACTTCATTGATTATTTAAATTTCCCAACACGGCCAGGACCTAATGTTAATAAATGTTCTGTGTTCACATCAAAGTTCACACACAGTTCAGGGTCATACTGTTAAAGTGAAACTCTCGCCAAAAAGCAACCTGGACTTTATTTGTGAATGTATATGAGTCAAACCTTCGTGTAAATGCATAATTACGACGAAAGAGGCACTTTTAAGATTCACGGTAGTTTCGTTTTTGAGCAAGCTAATTTTCAGTGGAGTGCTGTTTGGAGTGAAGCAGCTGTTCTCCTGATAAATCCCGAGCTCCATCAGAGCAGAGTTCAATGTTTCCTCGGTCCTGTCACATCTATAACCAACATTTTTAGTTTTGCTGCTTTTATGTGCCATGATATCCACCGCAGTGACATTACTGCGTCCATGTAAATGCCTCTCTATCATTAACAGAATGTATGCACATTGTGAACTCACCTTAGATTATTAACACATTAACACATTGTATAAACATAATCACACAAACAAACAATATCACAGATAAAACACACTCTAATGAATGCTGAATTTTATGGTGGCTACCACTTCCCCCACAGTGCCTTCACAATGATGTGTAGAACATTTTCTCCTTTGCCTGACAGCCAAACTGGATTCAGTCCAAAAATGTTGTATATTCCAGCACCCCTGAGAAGTGAAAAAGGTAGAGTTTGCAGAGTTCAAACAATGTGCTTCGGGAGAGAGCACAACAGTTAAAGTGGCAAAACCGTGATAGATTTTCTACATAACTATAAATCCATCCTATTTCTCAGGAGGACGAGTCGAATTTCTCTGTCTTCTTTGTCTTTATTTAGGCGAGAGGGCCACATGTTCTAGACATGTGGTTGCAGCTTTTTTTCTTTTTTATGAAATACACATCTGTCTCACACTTGTCTGGTTTTCTGTTTACAATACAGTTCTTTCTTTGTGACGGATGTAGATTTAAGACACAATTGTTGTTGGTTCATGCACCTAAATCATGAAACTCCATGAATAATGCAAAGAGTGGATAAAACATGTGAGTAGCTGATATTTCCAATATGTTAAATTAAGCAATATTTGGCTACAACACAATCATGCGCATGAGATATTAAAAAAGATGAGTATCCCTCCATCTATTATCTCTACCCACTTATCCTTTCAGGTTGCAGGCGGCTGGAGCATGTCCCACCCCACATTAGGCACAAAGCAAATAAAGATGCCAACATTTCTGAAAGGTGAGGGAGTATTTTAGCCTCATGTTTGATCAGTTTCTGGATCTTTCAGTGATTCAAATACAGAGATACTGGCTATAACTAATAATTCAAATCTAAAGCTAAGTGTTTGGATACATTTCCTGTCATGCAAAAATAAGGAAAAACAGTCATTTCGTTTGCTGTTTTGTGAAACCAACCGCTGTTTCCACAATTCAACAATGAGATGACATCATAAATCCAACTCCAGATGCTCTGCAATCTTTGCTATATTTTGATTTCAAACATCAAATACATCTCACTGCTGGAGGGTGAACTTAAAAATGATGCTGTTGGTGCAGAACCACAAGGACTGCTTAGTCATGCATAGCTTCAGATTTGATGTAATCTGGAAGACTTTTAAGCTACTGCATTATCCCAACTGTTTCCAACAATATCTAACTCGAGGAATTCTCATAACAAATGTTATTCAAGGTGATGGCACATTTTGTTTTGTCGCTGTCACTATAACTTACAGATAAAGGCCAGTTGTTACGTCAGTGAGGCAGGAAGTCAGCAAAATGAAATTAAACTTTAAAACATTACGTCACATGAACATTTCTGCCAGAGTCACGTCAAAAAGATTCATCTGCAGTGGACAACAACTCCCATGATTCCACACTACTTCACGACATCATCAAACTACAATTTTTTGTTTTGGTTGGTTTGAGAGACCACTAGCAGCAGAATAAACAGAGAACATTCAAATTACATTTAAAACCGAAAAGCAATCAATTAGATAGTTAAAATTGAAAAGAAACAACTTTTAGCAGACTATAATAACAAAAGAAATATTATGATAAATGATATAGTACATGGTGTAGGCCCAGTGTAATGGAAAATTGTCCAAAACTTTGATTTACTTGTGACACATTTTATGTTTGGTGTATTTACTGCTCGCCTAAAGGAAGGGAAAGCATACTGTTTGTGTTTCTGACATTTTGTCTCTAGGTGTACCTGTTGAGCCAAGAACAGTAAATAAGGAAACATTTCTGCTGTCGGACAGTCATGGCTGATAGAGTGAGACCATCTGTGTCCTGGCTCGCTCTGAAAAGGGGGATGATGTCGAGGAAGGAGAGATGAAGGGATGGAGACAGTAAAGGCCTGTGCAACTGTTGGTGGTCACAGCCCAGTGCGCACATCCCCCTGGCTGCCTTCAGGCTTGACCTGTGTATGAGCTCTGTCTATCCCTCACAGTCTGAGCACCTCTGGACACACACACTCACACGCACACATGCACACACACACACACAAGCACACACACACACACACACACACACACACACGTATTCACGGGTGCACACAAACAGATCTGCCTGTCCTGCAAATGCAGACAGGTGTGCAGACTCAGTCAACAAGATTTTTCCACAGTGCTTTCATGCACACATGCACACACACACACACACACACACACACACACACACACATGCTTGGCTACCACCTGAGAAGCAGATTGGACAGACACATCCGGTAGGTCACTTGTGGCGCAGGTGCTTCCTGCTGCTGAAGCTGTAAAAATCCTCGCCTGTTCCCGCATAATGTCCTCCTTTCGTCTTCTGACAGAGTGCATTCTGGGTCCAGATTACCTGTCAAACTGGTGTGTTCACAATCACAGTTTATTTATTTTTTTAGCCACAGTGATGAGCAGTTTCATCGCATCCTTCCACTGTCGTGTTGGGCTACTTCATAACCATGAATAAACGGCATGTGATGCTATTATGTAAATGAGGTTGGACAGCAGCGAGGATGCATGAGATGCAGCTCTGGGACTTACCTTTGTCACAGGAGAAATGAGTTACAAAGATCTGTTTGCAGGATTTATTAGCATAACATCCCCGGACTACAGCAAATTTGTGTTTCTAAGTTCCAGAGAGCATGAATATGAAACAGTGCATTAGTAAATCCGTATGCAGATAACTGGATTGCACAGAGAGTGGCGCAAGGTCAGGATGTTTTTCTCATGATTTCTAACTCCTAGAAGTAATCTGAAGATTGCTGGCGGAAAAACACGTAAGTTGCTTGGCGTGGTATCTGAACGAGGGTCAAAAAAGGGTCTCATTTCTGACATTATGCAAAATGTGGAGAATAAGTATCTCCATATATAGAGGAGTGATTCTCCCCCTGTAGCACTGTACTGCCGATGTGTTACCAGCTGCAGTGCAAGACAGATTGGCCTAGCGAGACAATGTCTCACCACATGATCAATATCTATCTCTGTCTCCCGGTTAAATGAAAAAAAGACAATCTTCTGCTAATGTATCTCCTTTATTACTCGTATTTATCACCAAGTGAGATGAGAAAGAAAAAGGAGGGCGGGTGGGGGGTAGCAGCTCGGCGTGTTGAATATGAACATAGTGAGTCACACATAACAGCCTGTCAGCTACAAACAGGGCAACTGAGTTCTCTCCCACCATATGTGGAAGTGTGGTTCTGTATGAATATGGTAAAACAGACCAGATTTTCATCTCCTTCGTCTTGTAACTGCAGCGTGAATCCCGCTTCAGGAGTTTCGTGTTTCCCTACAGCCTTCCTTGACTGCCACTTTAATTTTTGATGAATCTTGTAATAGCTCGGGCAGAATATATTGAGAAAGTGGCCTTTGTGCGCGCGGCGACAGGCGTGTTGGAGGGAGGGCGGCACCATATGTTGCAAAGTGGAGATGAAATTGGCTTTGTCTAAAACGGGGAGAAATCTGGAGAGTGTGCCGGAGTCCTGGAGGGAAGATGAGGAGGAAGAAGAAGAGAGGGAAAAAAAAAAAAACTCCCCCTCGTTTCCTCATCACCTCCAACAAAGCAGGCCATTAAAGAAACACCTGTGGTTTGAGCAATGAAAGATCTTGAGCTTCCCCCCTCCTCTTCCTCCTCTTCCTCTTATTATTGACTCCATTCCTCTTTCACCCTCCCCACTGCAGCATCCCTTTCTGGCCTCGGGCATAATCTCTTCCCCAGACAAAAAACGAAAGGAAGAGATGCTGACGTGTAATAAAGCAGGACTGATTCTGTTTGGGGCTGAGGCTGGCCGTGGCTGCTGCTGGAGACTGGCTTGTTTCCTGCTCTTGGGTAGCAGAGAGACAGAGGCAGATATTTCTACAGCAGAAAGACGAGATTACTTACTAACAGATGCCTGCTAATGAAGTGTTGACAGGCCGGGTGAGGGAAATGACGGAAAGAGGAGGGGAGAAATGGACATTGAATAGACTGATGAATGCAAGGGAGGGATGTGTGTGAGTGTGTATCCTAAGCTTCTGTTCTTTTAGAACTTGTGCTGTGCCACCAGGGGAACAGATAGCTTTTAGCAGGCTACCCTGAGGTGGAAAAGACCATTCAGCCTCTCCTTCTTACTCCACTTTTTCATCTTTCTCCTTCCAAGCATTTTGTTTTCCTTTGGTATCCCTGTGACACTTCCTCTTTTTTTTCCTTTTTTTTTCGAGGCAGGTTTGAATTGAAATGAATTTATTTCCTCTCTCCCCTCCTGCTGCGGCGGCTGCTATGGACATAAACCTTCCCTATCCATAGCAGTCAGCGCTGTCATTGAAACATATTACCTCTGTTTCCTGCGCTCCTCACACAGGTGGCGTCGTATTTTCAAGGCTGCAGATGAATAACAGGGATCATTTCATGTTGACGTTTTTTTTTCTTTTTTTATGAAAACTTATCAGCTTTGTTTACCATTTTCTATCGCCCCCCTCCCCCGGCGAGCAGATCAGAGCCGGATGGCAAACATCGGAGACAGACCCGGTATGATGTAACACAAGGACACACGCGGTGGAGAGGTGGGTGGGGAGGAGGTTGGAACGGCGTTGAGTCTGGTGAGCTGTAGTTTGATAGAGCAGGTGAAAGAGGGGTTTTTATGAAAAAGGATGGAGAAAGGCAGCTGGTAGGAAATTCCACACAGGGACTTGTGGCGTGCTATCAGCTCCCTGGACCTGCGCATTTTACAAAGAGCAACCACTTTTGAAGTTTCATAGCTGCCACCTACCTTCCCATCTGGCTCCCCTTCCATGCTCCACGTCAGAGCAAGCTCATCCTGCTCAGGTCATTCCTAACACCGTCTCCCTCTGCGTCCTTTGTTCTCTGGAAATGATCTCTGAAGATCCGATGCCTCCTCCTCCGTTAGCGAACAAATGTTCCGAGCAACAGCAATTTCCTTGAGCAGACAATGCCTCCTGCTGCTCCAGATTACAGCTCATTAGTAGACGCTGCAGAGAGACAGCCCACACGATGCCTTCCTTCTGATTCCCACATTGTTTCCTGTGATTCTTGAGCGACGCGCCACAGTGACAAAAATGGTGGAGGTGGTGGCTGTGAAGGTTAGGGACTTTGGAAGGGAGACAAAGACAGCAGCGAGGTGCCTGTTCACAGTTTGTCAGCTACTGATGAACATGTGAGAAACTAACTTTGGGAAATGTGATGATTAAACTGAAGGGAAAGCTACAGCACTGTTGCCAACTCCTCAGTAAGGAAAGTCGCTATTGGCTGTCCTAAAAGTCGCTAAATGACGTCATTGCCTAATATGTATAACTGGCTGCCTGTAGCTGGGAGAGACTGCTGCGCGATGACTGGGCCGCCTGTGAAGGATTTGGGACGGAACAGCGGTCACGGCTAGAGTTGCCACCCGTCCCGTTTTTCCCAGAATTCTTCTCTTTATTCATCAGCTGTCCTGGGACAGAATTTGTCTCGTCTTTTGGGGGGAAAATGCAAAACCTTAATTTGTTTTCCTCCGTTCTGTAGTCTAGAAAGGCTCCCATCAAAAATGTCTTCCCGTTCATAGTCTACGTCAACGTTATACATCCAATCACGTGATGAGGTGCACCTTGCGTCTACATTTGAAATGGGAGGAGAGACGACGGACAAGGAAGGAGATGGAGCAAATACATGCAAGCCACCGGCGCGAAACTATACTATATACTATTTACAATCCTGACTGGGCGAAACTTTCGGAGTTTGAATGGGTACGGCCGATCCAGGGAGACAATTTTTCCGCCACATGCGTTTTGTGTCCGGCGACAATCTCTGTACAGTATGAAGGAAAAAACACATTGGAAATCCACGCAAAAACAAAAAAGCATCAAGGTGTCGTATCAAACAAACAAGCCCATGAATAAATATATTAACACATTATAAAAATTACTGTGCATGTGTCTCCTCATGTTGATTGGTCAGTCTGAACTGGTAAAAATAGCCAAGCCCCTCCCCCCCCAACAGCATTTGGTCGAGTGTCCCTTTTTTCCACAAATCCAAGGTGGCAACCCTCGCCACGGCAGCACCCGCTGCTCGCTGAGTGCACAATACACAACAATACACGCTTTCACGTCAGAGCCTCCAAAAGTCTCCAATAATACCAGAAAAAGTTGCGAGATTTGTCGCTAGTCGCTAAGGTGGCAACACTGAGCTAAAGGGTGGATTAATAATTTAACAAACAATACATTTATAGTGAAATATCACTTTAGTTAACACTTATTTCACTGTTAATAAAACAATGAAATGTTTTATAAACCATTTATCAACAACTGTTTATTGTGAAGTTGCAATTGATGTTGATAACACTTTGTAAATAGTTCATCGATTCTGTCCGTCTGTAAACATTATTCAAATAATAATCATTAAGTTGCATTTATATATAAAGACTTGTTTTATAAAGCATTTTATTGTGTGTTAACAGAGTTAACTATCAAAATCCCTTTAGGTAAGTCTTGTCACTGGGCAGCCATCTTGACAACTTTACCAGGCAGTTAGTTTGAGCTAATTAGTCCGGGCTCCTGTTAGATAAGTGGGGAGAAAGCCGTAGCTTCACCTTCAGTGGTCACTGGTACCTCAAAAAAGTTTTCAAGTGACCACCAAATTAAGGTTCTGGTGCATTTTGCAGGAGGTTACTCTTCTACTACACATGAGCACGGCTCCGACTTCCTTCATGGCTCGATCCAGAGTGCCGAGGCGCCGACAGCTCATTCTGCCGGAGCAGTTGAACAAAGGCGAGTTTTGCCTTAAGATAACAGCTTTAACATCACGTTGATGCTACGGTGTCCTGTGACAGGGTGAATGGCGTCTCTGTCTCAGCCACTCCACCTTGTTTCCGCTCTATGTAACTTCAGTGAGAGGGGAGGATCACAGCGTTACATACATGTTTACTTCAATATACATAAAGTTTTCAACACATAACATTGTTGTGATGTAATGAGTTTTGTTTGTAGTTGGCACCTACATTATATCTGACAGATTGTAACAGACGGAAACTGTTGGTGGGGCGTACATAATGTTGCTTTAATGTCCAGTGTTTGACTAACCTCACCTTTCTTGGTGATCCTGTACACTGGCTGGACATCCTCCTCTTCTACACTTATGAGAGCGCTTGATTCAGTTGAACAACACCATTGGCTGATATCTTTCCCAGTTCGGCTGTGACAAAAAAACAAAAAACATTTGGCTTTTGGGACGAATTTGTGGGAAATCTATCATACTGTAAGACTGCCATCTCTGGTTGAACTGACTTCTCTTTTCTAAATGCCTGAAGAGGTCTGTCTCCTCTCTTAGAATGTCTCTGCTAACTGTTTAATTAACTATAGATGGTCCCCTCATTGATGATGGTTATTGTAAAGGGTTACCGAGGGTTGGAAGGAAATATGGGAGAAAATGTATTCTCCCACATTTCCTGTTGGATGAGCGACAACGAGTTTTTGTGTTTTTTTTCTTACACTGCCAACATTGACAGAAGATCCTGTAATAGTGGAGGTTCTATGGAGGTTATAGCGGTCATGTATGGGGTATGGGTTTTTTTTTGTTGCATGAACAGGCTACAGCTTGTGGACTCCCTTGCCAGTTGAGCTCTTCAACAAATGCTCAAGTCTGTCTTTTGTCTTCCGTTCGCAAGACTAAAACGCGTTGGGAGTGCTCCTCTCAAACTGTCAGCTGTGCCAGGCAGCGCGTGGTAATTGCCATTGAACGGCTTTGTGTTTCTGCGCATTCAAGTTCATTATCTGTTTTTCTCTTCCTTCCTGTTACAGAAGACTGGTGGAACTCAAGCACATCGCTCCAAAGTTCTCCTCAGTATCCTTGGAAAAAGTTTTGGCAAAGTTGCAAGAGGGAAACAGATGCCAGATGTGCGCTTTGTCTCCTGTGTCTCTTAAACTAAACCCCTCTCTCTGCTTTTGTCTTGAAGTTTGTTTGTTTTCTTGTTTCTTTTTCTGCACAGACAGGCCTGTACATTTCCCAAAAGAATCACAATAATTATTGTCATTATCAGAAAGGAATTTAAATGTAGCTGGAAAAATGATGCAGCCACTGTTTATCCGAGTCCAGCATTAATACTGCTCACCCTCTTATATCAAAGAAAATATGTGTCAACAGTACTGTAACTGGGGTTGATCGCCGACTGCAGCGCAGTAAAGCAGCACGTCAGTGGCTGAAAATCCTCAGATGCAAAGCAAACTCGAGAGAGTAAAAATCGACCACTCAGATCGGGTCATTTTCAGTTTACATCTTGTGCCTCTCCTCGAGGGGGAGGCCTCCATCCATGCACGCTTGGATGATTTACATCCACTCCATCCACTGGGGCCCCTTCAGACTGAATAAGTCAGGATGATAACAGTCTTGTGGGCAGCCGGGAGTGATGCAAAAAAANNAAAAAAAAAAAAAAAAGACAGTCAGTAGGCTCCGTCCGTCCGCCCACAAACAGCGCTGTGAGCCATGCTGCTACACTGTACGCTGCTGCACGGAGCGGCTCTCCCCTCAGTCTCCTCGCATGACCTTTGACCCTGCAGTCATCCTGACGGGCGGAGCCTCTGACAGCCCCATTCTGCCTGCATGTACACTGGAGCATGAAGCATGCGATATGTCAAAACTGAGACGCTGGAATTCTCAATGTCAACAGACATCACAGCAAACTAAGCCTTAATTACATCACAGTGGCTGGATCTGCTTGTTTGGCTTGTTTAGGCTCTTTTACAGTAGACTCAGCTGTCTTCTGTATCCGTAATATACTACATACCATACTGTGTGAGCACATAGCAAAACAAATACGTTTTATTTGAATTATGGAAGAGGCTTTTGATTCTGGTGGTGAAAAGTAGAAATAAATCTTCTGAGTGTGTGACTTCACTTTCTCTGCATGTCCACACTATGAAATATGCTGCTTGTGTCTCTGCTCTGTGGGTCATACTCAACTGTGAGAGCCTGACTTTTTTCTTCTCCTCCCTCCCTCCCTTTTGTTCACCTCTCCACCCTGGCCGGGCTGACCACTCCTCCAGCAAACAACCACGGCGCGGTTGACCCTGAAACAGCGAGTCTTCACCTCGGATCGACTTAGAGGTCAACCCATTTCAGCCCCGAGCTGTGCAGGCTGCCTAATGCTGCGATCATGAACCAAAACAAACCCACTACATTTTTTTCTTTTAGAGTTTTAAAAACTTGTGCAACCACTTCTGGTACAAGGGCAAATAAAAATAAAAATATGAACCCAAGACCTTCAAGAATGAGCAGCGTCGATCTACAGGCAGGCCTTTGCTCTCTGTCAGCGCTTCATTTTCCTGACTGGTAATACAGTTTGAAAATCTATCTGCCACGTACCGGTGTTTGTCTCCGGTTCTCCCCCACCGTCCCCCTTCCCACCAGTGACGTCCCTCGCCCCACACTGTGTGTCAGCACGCCTGGGACTCACACTCGGTTGCAATCTCGACATCTCCCATCTAAACAACGCTGTCGTCATTTGTCAAACTCCTCTATCTGTCTCCTTTCCGAGAGCCTGCAGGAGGAGCCGGGCGATGCTGAGGTGTGATAGGTGCCTGTCAGGGACCATGCAATTGAGCGCACATGCACACACACACACACACACACACACACTGTGCGAAGTTGATAGAGACTGATGCCCGGAGCATTTGAGCATTCAGAGAAAGTGAGTGCATGTGACAGACAGTCAATCAGCCTGTGATGAGAGGTAATCGCACGGTGGACAGATCAATTAGTTATCTTCTCGGGAGACAAACAGAAGAAAAACAGAACTGTTCTCCAGGTAAATGATTTGCATTTCACCGCTCTTTCATCTCTCTCATCCTCCTTGTATCTTTATCTTTCCCTTTTCTTCTACCCCCTCCCCTCCATTCCTCCACTCTGTGTGCCTACCTCTCTCCCCTTCCACTTTGAATTTGGCTGTTTGGTTGTTTATCTCTGCTCATTTCTCCTCCTGCCCGTCTCACAGGGAGGGAGGTGGAGATCCAGCCGATCAGGGCTGAGTAATGGCGTACGAGCGCAGCCTGTGAGCGATGAGAGCTCCACTTGGCTTGATCATTCATACTGGGCCTGGCTGAGAACAAGCATATGTATCTCAAAGCCATCAGAGACACTCCAAGGCTGGTTTAAGCATGAGCACACACACACACACACACACACGCGCACACACAGGTAGACTGCGAGCATACTGTCGGACATGCAATGTATCATGTGCAGGCTTCGACCTCCTGAAGGGCAAAACTCACCTTTTCTCTCTTTCACTGTTGGACATGCGGAGGAGCAGCGAGGAACATGTGACCTAACATGGGTGAAAAGTCATCCGCTTCAAGGCTCCATTTTCTTGTTATCCCCGCTTGTTTTCCCGCTGCCCATTCAGCCGGCGTCAGCTCACATCAGCAGCTTGAATCGGTGGATTTAGGGCTGTTATGCATGTAGGTCATGCGTTGTTTTGTTTGTGTTTTTCTCTTCTTGGCTGTGTTTAGTAGCTGTAGCAGCGGACATTCCCTGAGGTTGCAGAAATGTGGTACCGTCTCGGCTCTCGCTGGAGATCGCTCCGTCCTTCACACCCACTTAGAGCTGGATTCAGTCAGCGCTTGTCAGAGCGATTTTACACAGCAATCTTTATCTACAGAAACACCACCCTGGACAGACACACACGTTTACGCACGCACACACACACACACACACACACACATAAACTTTTGGGACATTAAATAGACTTACATTCATTTTCTGGAGACTTGTCCTCACACTGACCACTACTCTAATATTAGATGAAAGTGACAGAATGATGGGACTCAGAGACCAAACAATAGAGAGTAAAAGTCCAGAACATCACAGTGTCTAACCATGATTCAGATTCAGTGCCATATAGAATATTATATTTCCTGTTCCTTCAGTTTAGATTTGAGCGAACATGTTTGCTCAAAACATGCTCGCTTTGTCGAGTAGTGGTACATCACATTGTCGTTTTTAATAATCGCCTCAGCGATGACACATACTGATTTTGAACCATCAGTGTTAGAATGATCAGTCTTGATTAAAAGCTGGTTTCATTTTCTATCTACTCTGACTGCTGCTCCTCAGCTGAGTGTGTATCAGTCTGACCCAACGCTAAACGCAATGCACAGATTGGCTGAGCAGTGTCACATGAGTGGTTTACAGCCATAAACCAGCCTGAGTCATTTTTGAGTAAAAGTAAAGATATAAGTAATCTTTAAGATATTACTGAAAGTGAAGGTCACCCATACAAAAATTATTTCAAGTATTTAATATCAAATGTATTTAATTATCAAGTTATCAAATATCAAGTACTTTTCTGGCAATAATTGTACTCGAGTATCAAAAGTACAGATCATCATCCGAGTAAAAGTAAATTGTACCAATCTCACGGTCGAATTTTGATCTGATTCAGCATTTTCTGATGATCAGAATTTATTATTATTATCTGATTGCTGAACAAATAAATTAATTTAAAAATGTGTTACTTTGGCTCTGATAAGTAACTTGCAAATAAAGTTGTCAAACGTAAATATCCAACATGTGGTGCAGTGGAGGTACGAAGTAGCAGAAAATGGAATTAATCAAGTACCAATACCTCAAAATTGTATTTAAGTACGGTACTTAGAGTAAATGACTGTTTACATCACGTGTGATTGGTCGGGTAGTTTCCTGGACTGTTAGTACTGCAAAGACCAGAAAGCTTACACAAAGCTAACGCAAAAATGCTGCGCTGAAAATGTAATAATTGTCAACATGTATGCTTTCGGATCTGGATAGGTTGGTGTGTGGTTCTGCAACCGGACTGCAGTCTGCTTCTCAATGGTCCCGGGGGGATGTAGCGACAGGGCAAGTTAACAAGGGCAATGCATTTCTGTCATTTTACTGACATGGGAAATGGTGTCCTGACATGACTTTTGTCCCCAGTTGAGCCAACAGTTGGACAAGCTTCCCCTCACTGACTGGTCTTCAGTCTTAGATTCTGTCAGAAACATTCATATGTATATAAAATATGACCATGTTTTTCTTACTTGGATACAGTTTCATGTGGAATCTCATTTTACGGTAAACAACCATATAACTGTCTTATGTGGACATATCTGATGTCCTCCTGTGTCAGCTGGTGTTGCTCAGCCATCGTCGGTCCTCCAGGACTGGCCCAGCATGCTCTCTTCCTGTTTCCAGTCCATCTTCTTCTTCACTGTGTTGACGGGACCACCTGGTGCTGCTGCTGGTTGCCAGATTTTGGATTATCCTGCAAAACAATGGGCCAAAGGACTGTTTGGACCGGCTCCACTCCCGAGCTGCCAGGGAGCGCTCTGCCTCTTGCCCTTCAGAGACAGCGGCTCTCCTCCCCATCGTGCACACATGGATGCACGGCCACTCTGGGACGACGCTCCCCCTCACACACATTCAAACTGTTAATTAACGTGTCCTTGTGTTTATGGCCATCCAGTGGCCCACGAGGGAGTCAATGAGGTCTATGCTTGTGTACACACACACACACACACACACACAAATCTGTAAGCTCATACACAGCATGTCATTTGTACACTTAACAAGCACACAGTGGGAAAAACAGATGGATTTCAGTGATAGTAAAAAAGAACTCCCAATAAAATAGTTTGACAGGACTAAAAAGCGTAATTCAACTGAAAGAGAATATACAGATATGTGTGTCTGTGTGCACATAAAGGGGAGCCTTTGTGTAAAATGAAAGAGACAGAGTTGGTGATTCTCTTTTTCCTCACAGAGACCATTAACTATAATGGCCCGTACACTATGTCCCTGCAGAACCGCTCTTTGCATACTCTGTGACATCTCTACAGCCTGGAGCAACGTCAGCGTATACGGCCCTCAGGCACCCAGAGTGATTCGCACTGTATGACAGTCTAAAACAACATCATTGAGGTGGAGTAGATGCTCAGATCACACTGCAACTGTCAGAGTCATGACCCAACTGGAATAGACTGAAACCCGTGAAATAGAACCAGCCTCTCGCCGTCTGAACCACGAACCAAATCTGTCACTCAAACTGCAAATGGAGACAACGGAGAGGTAAGAGGGGAGAAGTGAGACGAGAGCGATACCTCGGCGGAGAAATAAGGTGAGAGACGGGAGGCAAGAGACAGCTAGAGAGGGATCAAATCTGAATGTGAGAGAGGACAGTTATACAAGTTGTGATTTTAACATCCTGCAAGTGTTGTTAGTGCTGATACTCAAACACTGAGCTACACTCAAGGCGGCTCTGCATGGGGAAGACCTGAAACGCCATCTTTTCACGCCGCGCTCACAGACAGAGCTATCCTGTACCAGCATAACACAGAGCAAAACGAGTCACTCTCCTGTAAAATATCCATTTGGAATGAAACTTTTGCTACAGTTACAATGGATTGTACTGGAGTCGCTGGTGTTTATATTCTGTCCCTCTCTCGTGTAATTGTAGTATCAAGGGGGAGCAGCTTGTGGCCAGATGTCACGGGAAGACACCGTTTCCCATTTGTTATTCACACGCAGAATAGAAACTGCAGGCATTAGAGGTTAATTATGATGGAGAAAGTTTGGGAGGGGAACGAGAAGGTGAGAGGGGGAGGGGAGACAGATGAATGTTGGAGTGGGGCGGGGAAAGTTAATTTTCATCGCTGTTGTTTCTGTGTTGTGCTGCAGCTGGTGATGAATGACAGACAGAGAGCTCTCAGCTGGAGGAGGATGGCTAATGGAATTGTACCGCATCTGCCCCGAGCTTCACGAGGAGAACACACTAGGTTACGATTATTCTTTCTAAATGCCATGCCTTGTTAGGGACATCCTGCTTCACACACAGAGCGCTGAAAAAAGCCCTCCAAAAGATTTGGATTTCATATTGCCTTCTTTTTGTATTGATTCATTGTGAAATTAGCTGCAGAGAAGAAGGCTTGCCAAGTTTCCACATGCAGAATTTTTAATCCACATGTGGAAAAAAGCAAAACAGATAGTGAATGTATATAACTCACATGTGAAAATAAACTTCCTATGTAGAAATCTGCATTCGTTTGTGAAAAAAAGCCAGTTGCTTTTGAATTACCCAGTTGATCCCGCCTAGTTTCACTCTGTAGTCCAATAACAGGTGAGCAAGCTTGAAACCTGGATGGACCTCAGTTGACTTTCCTGTTTCCTGTTAAACGTATATGTGCTATGTGCTAGGTTTGTCTATTCTGATAAGAAAAACAAGTTAAGAAGATGGATAAAAAGATGCTAATGGGGGGGAAACATATTTTCTGATTTAAAGATTGGAAGGACTTCAGTCACCTTTCATTTTTAAAAGGTTAAAGTGCCTGTGTGGTGGACATCAGCATCCGCTGAACATCAACAACATCACCAAAGACGCCCACGTTTGTTCAGAGGCAACAAAACCAAGTCTCATTATTATGATGCCACAATCTTTACAAACACATCACATTGTATAGAATCACATTTTAGGTAAACTAGTGTTAGTTTCATGAGTCATGTTTCATTTCACCAAGTGGAAAGTCGGGTCTAAGTTTAAAAAATAATTAAAAATCACACAAGGATGTATGTAATTCTCATGTGAGAATGTACATTTCTGTGAAAAAAAAGTCATTTTTGAAAATGTCTAGATCACACGTCAAGTTATCAGCTGTTCACATGTTGTGATTAAAGTTCACATGTTCAAATCTTCATATGAGTGAGGGTTGCATCAAGGCTCCAGCTTCATTTCCAGCCACAAAAAAGAATGTTTCGTCTGGCCAGTGAGTTTTCATTTGGACGGTGTAAGTCATCTACAGCACACGAGTTTCATTCTGTTCCACGATAATGACAAATATTGCTGGTACATATCGGCCAGAACCTGAAAAGTGTGCTGTGTGTTGATTCAGTTGGAGGTGTAATTCTACCCTGATCATGTTCAGCAGAGCGTGCGAGCAGCCCGAGATGAGAACGCCTCCATATATCGCTTTCTCCTGGCTGCCTGCGCTTGTATCCTGCACAAGTACACCCTTCAACTGACCACAGCGCTTTCTTCAACATGCTTTATAGTCTTATTGATTCACTGTTGTATTTACTGTATTCACTGCTGGAATTATGAACTGTTAAATCAAGCCAAACAGGCAGAGTGGATGAAGTCATCAGATATAGTGGCATTGATTATTCCCATTAGATTCTCCCTTCCTCCTACGTCCTGCTGCGTCTCCAGTTGAATGAGTTGTGGCCAGTGGCCGAGCACTGACAGACAGATCATTACTCTGCACTGAGTATGCCAAGCGAGCTGACGAGAAAGCCGAGAAGGAGAAAAGGAAGACAAAGACATCAATTTATCATAAATGCTAAACCGAAGCCAGTGTCTGAGTGTTCCGCAGTCTGTCTTGGTATTTCCCATCCCCCACTCTTCACTATATTCTTCATTCTCCAGTCTGCAGCTCTAACCTCTTTAGAGGATATTATGGTCCCTTGCCATCAGGAAAGCCCATTACTTCATCGACAAAGCTTTATCCATGGAGGTATAGCTTTACTTTTCCACTCTGTGTGCATGTGCCCATGATAATGTTACCAGAACCTTCGCCGCCGCGGAGGGCGATGCCTCTAACAGCATCAATTCTTGTTTGCCGGAATGGGATCTGAAGACGGTGAGACAGGATCAATGTCAGGATGAAAAGTTGCTCGGTCATGGTGCAATAATTGTCTTAGCCGTGTGCATTTAAAAATGTCATCGAATCCAATCGCCAAACAAATATTCAGTGATTCTCCAACACTTTATAATGTTCAATATAAAAGTTTCATAGCGGTTCTTTCTTCATTTTCTGTACATGGACAGATACAATAAATGATCCAGTCAGACATGTTTCAAGATGTGGAATAATATTTTGTGTCTGATATGATTTTCTCACAATAAACTTGAATTATTGTTGTTAATCAATTGTTAAATTCTGTGAAATGACATCTTCTCCTTCCTCATTTAAAATTCCATTATCTATGAATAATTATTCTTCATCTTTCCAGATTAACTGTTAGACACAAGATGTCTCCTGTTTCACTGTGAAGTCCGTTTCCTGGCGTGCGTGAAGATCCTCCAAATTATGAGACGTTTTTGTTTTTTTGACCGTCATTCTTTTTGGCTTTGTTGCTGGAAAACAAATTGCCCAATGGCAGAAATACTGTCAAATCACTGGAGAAGAAAGCAGGTGTTTTGGATTAAGAGCAGCAGACTCTGAGCGTCATCATGGCCCGCGGCATCTTTCGTCCATCCAACCTGCCTGTTTGGGATTAAGAGAAGAGAGTCAGAATAAGAGCCATGCTAATCCAGTTTGGTTTAAGGCGTCTCCTGGCTAATGTCTAGTCACACAAGTGGGACTCAGGCTGACCAAACAACGTGAAATCAGAGACTGTTGTGATCTCAGATCAAGCTGTTGCACTGGACAGGCACTGAGCCGACAGAGTGCAGGACCACAGCGAGATGAAGAGAGGTGGACTCTGCGGTTAAATCATCATGTTTGATCTATAAATACCTGCATACATGTTCTGTAATTGTAGCATGAAGGGGTTTACACATTTTCAATGGAGCAGGATTGGCTTTCAAACTATTATTCTACACACTTAGGCTCAAATATTTAACTGGAGGAAGAATAAAGAGACACATTTTCAGTAGGTTGAGCACTCTAAGACTTTCCTGTCCACACAACTCAACTTTCTGCTGTGTAGTCGGGAGTCTTGGAGTCCTTATTGATTCAACACCACGCGACAGGTCAGTGACAGGGTAACACACTACAGGATCACATCAAGCGATAGGTGACTCGGGAATGGTGCAGTCATTGGCTGTAGCTGGTATGTGGCTGCCAGATATCTAGCCTGCTGGCTCCCCGAGCACCTGGATCGGGTCTTTGAACAGTTCACACATCCATCAGGAACCACAAGATCAGGGCTAAAATCCTGTCGTGTGAACTCTGCTTTAGAAATGGTTCAGCAAGTCAAATACTGGAAAGATTGTGGTAACTGCAGAGAAAAACAAAGTTTTGACATGTTGCATTTTCATGTAATCAGACAATGCTCGCCTTGATTAATCGGCGAGGTAAATGTTCTAAAGGTGGATGGTTTTGCGTCCAACACCAGCTGAGTGCAGGTGCAGGAAAAACAGACAAAATTGAATGAAAATGTTCACATGCGAGCTCCCATAAAATATTTGAACATTTCAACCTTCAAGCTCACCAGGCATGTGAGGCATTTTTGTGCAGATTGAAAATTACAGTGTGTGGATACTCTCTTCTTCTCTGATTCACTCTCTTTTACATCTGTATTTGCTTTAATATAAAGATAGTAAGTATTTGTAGTATCTGCTCTTGGTTTGGCCTCTTGCACAAAATGAAGACATACTGTGTCCTCTTCTCTCTCTTTCTCTCTCTCTCTCGTTCTCTTTTACCTTCTTTCTCTCTCTCTACATGAAGCCAGATTGCCCTTCACTTGAGGTAATGAAGCCACTCTATCAAAGACCTGCACCTCCACCCGCCTGCCGCCCACCACCCAGTTCCTCCTTTAAAGGACAATGCAACTCAGTTGTGGTCGAGGTAGGCTGCACAGCTTAAGGACAACATTCGATCTTACTGTATCTTTTGTCTGAAATCTGCTGTTTACACGATGGCTCATAACCATCATCCAGCTCCATCACCTCCGAGTCTGTTCACTGCTGTTGTCTTCTCTACTGATTGACCTTGAGATCCTTCAGTCACACTGCTCAGTCTGAATGAGAGGTCTTCTGGGGAGACTGTCTGCTTTTCACCAGACTACCTTGCCAAGCAAGTTGGCCATATGGTCATAACTTCGTAGACCAACACTCCGCCACTGAGCAGCTTTATGGGCATAAATGACAGCAAGACAAATTCCTTTTCAGGGGCTGATAAAATCTCTCTAGTCATCCATTTACTACATGGCCAAAGCTGCTTTTGTTCCACCTGTCCTCCCGCTCGTCCAAATGCCTGTTTTTCTTTCTCTCCAGAAGTGTGCTGAGTGGGGTCGTGGCATCAGCGGTGGCAGCATCTGCCAGCGAGGAAGGGGCCAAGGAGAGTGAGCGCCTCCTGTTTGTCTCCACTGTCTCCAGGCCGCCGACCATATTCTTCCTGCTAATTAACCTGCTGACGCCTCCTCGCTGTGTACATTGTGGGGGGCGGTGGAGGGAGGGTGTGCAGCAGGTGGGGAAAGGAACTGACAACTGGATACTTGAGCTCTGAAGCTTGAGGATTAATTATGTTCTGTCTCAATTTTGGACCTCACCTCATATCGCCCACCCCCAAAAAATGGTTTTCCATCTTTTAAACTTAACTAATCAGGGTAACACTTTATATCAGGGTCCTCATTAGCGTGCTGAGGGGTCAATCTAAATAATGATGTCATAGTAAATGGTGCGCGACATTCATTTTTTTATGTTAATTTTAATCTCCAGTATAACATACATCGGATTGTTATTACCAATAATTGAGTACATTTGCACAACAGCGAACGGCAATCTTAATCACTAACACATTATAGGTTAAAGCTGCCACAACAGCAAGATGAAGAGAGAGAGAAAGACCCCAGGCTCTCTCAAAACATCGCTCAATTTTGTGCGTTGTTGAGTCTGGAGAAACCTTCTGAACTGTGTAAAACCCTGTTATAGCCTCGTTTTAGTGGGTGCTAGACTCAGCATCCCTAATTATCTCATACACGCTAGTAATAAGCATAAGTTAATAGGAATGACGCCCTTAGAAGTCTTTAATAAGTTCTTATTAACATTAATATGACAATGTTGCTGTAAGATTATAGACTGCTTGAAGAGGTGGATCGATTATTTTCTTGTGTTTTTGGTGTTTTTATATCCTTCTCTAGCTTTCCTGTGGTGTTTCCTATGTATTCAAATTCCAATTCTGGTCAAGGTTTATGTGTTATAGAGTCAAAACACTATTTTCTCAAGCCTCTCCTCTGTGGCTGAGAGTCTCAACATGGCCGGGCTGCGGCTGAACTAAACGTACAGACACAGAGCTGTCCGGTGGCCACTCACAGCGGGCAGGATGACTTGTACACTTAAGCTAATTCACACAAAATCTGGCATGAAGGCTTCTTCCCACAGGATTGTTGTTTTGCTTCAGAAGGTAGCTGCTGTTACACAATCAGAAAATAACTTTTTATGTTCACATTCACTGCTTTGTTCACAGCGCTGCTGCTTTCTTTTTTTTCTTTATTAACTCTGTAGTCGGCTTGTCTGTTGTGGTTTTGGTTATCGGTTGATTATTTCCTGTTTATTTTGTAGTTATAACCTTGTTATACCTCCCACTGTTCTGTTTCCCTCCTGTGTTCCTGTGCTCAGCCTGATCACCCCACACACACACAAACACACAAACACACACACACACACACACATACACACACCTGTCTCACATCAGACTCGTTAGCACTGACCCGTTCCCGGCGTCTCTCCACCTCCACCCCACCTCGTCTCCTCACTGGTTCACAGTTGTTTGTGTTTAAGCTTGTGTTTCTGTTGCCATCCACTCGTCCCCGGTGCTCCTGTTCTCGGTCCTTGTGTGTTTCTGATTTGTTCCTCATGGTTGTTTGGTTTCCTCAGTTTCTGGATTACTTTATTTTACTGTAATATCATTATCGGTAGTTTCCTTTGCCACCCTTTTTGTTGTCCGTTTTTGTAAACTGCCATTTTATTGTTTGCACTGTTGGATTTTTGATTTTGGTCATCGACATTAAAGCTCGCCTTTTCTTAGTTTACCCGTCTGCCTCTGTGTGTGTCTTGCACTTGGATCCATTTTGCTTTAAATGGGACGCTGTCTCTCTCTGTCTCCCTTGTTGAGCTTGTTAGTAGGCGCTGGCTTTGAATTGTGTTTTTACAAAATGTAACCTACAAATTCTGTAGGTTTAAAAATAAAAAAATATTCTGCACTTTCATATTTGCAGAGCCTCATTACCTATTAACTTGTGTCTATTACAAAGACCTTAATCATTACCTTTTCTTTTTTTTTTTTTTTTTTAGTTTCCTTCCTGTACGATCCAACAACAACATGGAAGAGGAAACATTGGGGAGCTTGGGAAACGAGCACGCAGAGCTAAAGTGATTCAGCAAATTTCCAAACCTTCAGCCAAAACCGTGAGTATTTGTTCAAGTCGCATGCGAACAGGCACAATGGAGGTAACATTGCAGTGATGGTAAAGCAAGGCAGGGAAGTGCAAGCCTGCCTGCTGACACACAACGTGAGGTTAGAGATGCAGATGGCAAAACTGGCTGTGACTCCCCCGGCTTCAGATTGCCAGGCTTGGAGCCGGAGAGGAGAAAATGTACTGCCGTCCAAGTGCTAGCCTCTTTAGCATGGAAGTTCAATTTCCTACAGTTTTTTTGCCAGGAGCCTATTAGCATCCATTCTGACTTTTCCACTTTGTGGTAAGAGCAAGCACTTTTGTTTATCCTTATGAAAATGAGTTCCTGAAGGTAATTGCATCCGTGTTGCATTCAGCGTGTTGTTCATTAGGAGACGGAGTTATAAATGGGAGCTCTCACAGCGTATGTTCACGTCAGGCTCGGCTGCTCCCTCTGCCACCACGGGCGACACGCACATCGCTCACTCCCTCACAGTAACAGGCAGATATATGGCTGCACCCTGCCAGCAGGAACGAAAATGAGAAGGCGGGGGGTGGAAGAGGGCGGAGGAAGAGCGGGGAAGCAGAGGCGGGGAGGGCCACAGAGATACAGAAAAAAGAACAAGATCAGAGATGACGACTCGGAAGATGAAACAAAGCAAAGAAAAAGTTTTGGACTGGAGATGGGGAAAGATGAAGAGGTGGAATAAGGAGGAGAAGGGGGAGGTATAGTAGAGTCAGCAGACGGGCAGGAGAAGTTTCCAGCCCTCCACCCATCAGAGAGTTCGGCTGTTCAGATGTTTGGTTGGCGGTTAAGGCAGACAGACAGATTGCAGCCAATGATATGTGTTGGGAATCATCTCAGAGATGGGCTAATGACAGGAGGGGAGAAGCAGGCAGATGGCTCCCGTCAGGGAAATACGCTTGCATTACTGTCCCAGTGGTCTGGGCTGAGACTGCATGAACATTTGGGATTGAAGGGAATAAGTAATGGTTAGTATGAAGGAAGAAACTGATTCGGGAAGGTGGGGACAGGCTGCACCTTCTGTTTCAAAGAAAGGGGAGGGAAGTGTGAGTTTATAACACTCATACAGTTTAGTTTTTATCAGTGAATGTCAGTGAGTTCAGAGGCAAAGACAGAGACACACTGATGGTTCTCGTTGGTCAACCCATTCAACAGAGTAAATGTTGGCAGTGTACATTTCTGCAAACCGCAGATATCCTGCAACTTTACATTTCTGTGGGATGTAATTGAGTCTCTTTAGGTTCAGTTTTTAACAACAACAACTTCACAATGAACATTAACTTCTCGTTGTCACAGTGAAGGCACAGCTTCATGCACAGTCCAAGAACAAAACCCAGATGGTTGTACCTGGATGAACCTGTGACTTAGAAGACAAAACATGTACACTCGACCAAAAGGCGTATTACTCATTACTACTACTACATGTCGCGCAGCATGTCATCTGAACAGATGTTTTTTTGTTGTTTTTTCAGGCTTTTACCTTTTTATTGATAGAGGCAGTTGGATGACATGCACCAAAAGGCTTGTGCTGAAATTGAACCCAGGCTGCTACAATAGGCTTGGCTTTAGCACACGGTGTGCCCCTTTACCATGCTGAGCTACCATTTACTTCCACTTATCTAATGTTGGGTTGTGGCAGCAGGAGGCTCAGCTGGGGTGTTCCAGACATCCCACTCCCCAGCAACGCTTCCCAGCTCCTCCTGGGGGATTCAAAGGCATTCCCAGGCCTGATGAGATAGATATGTAATCCCTCCAGCGAGTTCTGGGCCTACCCAGGGTTCCCACCACAGTTGTCCCTTCAACTCCAAAGGGAGGCGCCCGGCAGGCATCTTCATCAGGTGCCCAGTATATCTCAGCTTGCTCCGTTCTACACAGAGGAGCAGCAGCTCTTCACTGAGCTCCCACCAAATGTCCCAGCTCCTTACCCAGTCTCTAAGACTGAGCACAGCTATCTTACACCCCATCCTACAACCAACACTACTAATGTGTTGTGAAGCTCTTTGTGTTGCGCAGTATAAGGAATAAGAAGATATAATGCAGTGGCTGAATTGTAAGAATAATCATAGTTACTGCAAAGGAACACTGTCTCTCTCTTGTCTTTTATCGCCTGTTCTTCTCCGCGCTGCAGTTTCCACATAGTGTCAGCTGATGACGGGGTGCGAGCAGTAGCTTCTGTCAGCCCTAGTACTCGAGAACGTGTCATCCATTCATGTGGTCCCACTTGTATCCCCTGAGTAGCAGCTAAATAGATCAAAATGGACTAATCTGGTTCCGACTCCTCCTGTCCGCTCCACTAGCTCTGACAATCTGCGTCGTTTCAGTTGCATGCTGTCTGACTGTCCACGTCTGTGATGCTCAGCTCTGTTGAAGGGCTATGGATGAGAGGGCTTCAGATCAGCTGTCAATATGGCACAGAAACTGAGAGAGCAGTAACAGATTGACGGCGACAGAGTCTCAGGGGAAGATCAGATACAATCCCTGAATCACAGGCAGCTCCGACGCTGAGAGTAAATCTATTGTTTATTTATATGCAAGTATCACATCACATCACACACGGCATGACAGGATCTGCCCTCCTCAGCTTGCCAGTCCGTTATGTAGAGTAACACTTGTCCAGTGGAGTTTACACTGCAAAAACTAAAAATCTGAACAAGCGTATTTGTCTCATTTCGGTAACAGTATATTTCAAGGGGTGTGTATAAAACTGACATGACACCTACATAACCATGATTCTTTATGAATGTTCGTGATTGTTGTCACAAGGTTTCATTTAGTCAAATACATCACTTTGCTATGATAACCTGACATGAACCAAGACAACATAACCGGACATAAATATGTCATACCAGTCTTAACTATCAAACCTATAGGGTGTTACTGATTTTGAACACTCAGAAACTAATTGTGGTGCTTCATCTCCCCCCCAACCATTGCATTCACATCGCAACACCATAGCTGATCCCCTAAATTGGTTGCCAGTTTTTTATAGTCAATGTTGTTAACATTATTAAATGCTGGCCAATGTTGGCTAATGTTGCTAATGCTAGCTAGCAAACATTTACGTTGCTAACGCTTGTTAAGGCTAACGCTGCTGACCCTTGGTGGGCGCATACTGTAGGACTCTCAGGGTTTTGCCAAAACTGGTTGCTAGTTTGTGCACCAGCTAATGTCGCTAACGCTAGCTGGAACCAACTGTCAGAAGTGATCAACAGAGATAAACAAAACAATCTTTTGGACCCAGAAAACTTTGAAAGAGATTTTTATTCTGAACCTTTCCACAAGCTCTCTAGATGTAGCCTATCCATTTTTTATGAGTTGTCTACATAAAAATGTTAATAATATGACCCTTAATCATAAAACTGTCCTGTAGTGTTGTTTTTGACATTGGCGGTCAAGAAAAGTTTTGTACAATGGTACAATTTGGACTCATTAAATTGTCAGTTTGTCTTATTACAGTGTAACTGTCGTGAATATTTTCATTGACCTTAAGTTAAGGGGTACAATTTGGACTTGTCATTAAGAGTTGATGAAATGTTGATATGATGATTATGTTGTCTTAGTTTGTAAGAAAACTGATCATTCCAAACTCAACAACCAATTATCATACAGATTCCATCTTTTATGTCAAGAACAATGTAAGCATTGCATTTAAAGTGACATATTTGACTGAATGACACACAGCTGATGTCATTCGATAGTTATGGTGGCGTCATGTCAGTCCTTCACACCCTTCAATTAAAGTCTAGCAAGACAAACACAAGTCATTACACTCAGGAGTCCAGTGTGTAGGCTTTAGCTGCATCTAGTGGTAAGGTAGCAGAATGCAACCAACCGAACACCCCTCGTCTCACCCTCCAGTCCTCCGGTGGTGACAGCAAAAAACATGAAAAATGTGGATGGCCCTCTATAAAGTCTGTGTTTGGTCTGTCTGTTCATGGCTACTGTAGAAACATGTTGGTGCAAAATGGCTGCTGTATTACGGATGCAACTGCTTTACTTGCCAAGGCCCACCCTACTCTGACTCTGTCTGGTTGCCTTCGTTGGTTGGGTTTGTTTTTAAGGGATGTGGACTGAGACTGGTTCTGATTAGGTTATCAATATCGATGTAAACCAATGAGAAACAACATAGGGTGGGTCTTGGCAGGGAAATCAGTGAGATCCATGATATGTCAACATGACAGACTCATTGTAAGAGGAGTCGCTTCTTCTGTAGACTTAAACTACTATTTTTAAGATAATGAAATCACAGTAGTAGTAAGATACAAGTGATTGGAAACGTACTTGTGGATATTTCATTTTCATCCCTTAATCCCACTAAATTCTGACGCACTGCACTTTAATGTACAACCTGGAAAATAACATTCCAGTGAGATAAATAGGACTTGTTTTCTTTACTTACTACAAGCAAGAAAACAAATGTTTGTCTTTTTTTGGAATTGGCATATTCTTCCAGTGCACATTTACTTTTGTAATGACTGCATAGTGAGCTGCATCTTTCTTTGGAGTTAGCTTGCTACAGACAAAAAAACTATGAAAAGCGGACGAGAGGGGAGAAACTTCCTCTGGCTACCATCCTCTAATCCTCTCTGTCCCTTTTATCGTCATTGTGTTTGCTCTGTTCTGGAAACATAAAGTGTTTTTGGCCCAAGACAAGAAGTCTGCAAAGCATGATAAACAGTAAGATAAGAGAGTGGCTAATCTGTGTTCATTACATTTAAAATGATCATGAGTGAATCAGTTCTCGTGGCCCTCTTACGACGTCCTGTCAGGGTGTGTGGGTGGATGACTCTGACCGTCAGACAACTGCTGCTGGTTTATACATTTAGCCGACGCCATCGGACCACAATGAGGGGAAGTACTTTCTAATGCAATAGGGAAATGGTCATTAGTTTGGCAGCTTCATCATCATTATGGGGCTTAAATAGGTCATCTGCCGACTTCAGGAGGGCGAAGCGGCACTTGTTTCTGGGAAGAAGTAGGAGATCTTTGCAGTTAATAATGTCTGTGGTTTATGATTTTTCATATGCAGACATTTGAATGTGAATTTGTCGATTAAATGTTTCTAACCTGGACACGTTTTAGATTCACTGCTATTACCTGTTGTATAGCAGCGCTTTTCTCCGTCCCCATTTTGCTGAGATGACAAAGGACCGTGAGAGAACCGAGATATGATAAAAGTCCATTTATATGCAACCGCCATCACATACCCATACAAACTATTCCCCGCTGGCAAAACACAGCGCGGGATATGCTTTGCTCTCTGAGGCAGTAAAGGTGCTGAGGGAGCAAACATAAATTTCATTTCACACACCAATCATGGCTTTATTTGACTCCACCTGTTTGATAATGCTCACAGTGTGGCTTATATTGTGATTTTCTGGGCTGAATAGGATTCTTTATGGCCTAAACAATAATAGAGACAAAATATGGATTAGGTATAAATTCATCATACACTGCGAATGAGTGTACGGATATGTGCATATAAATATGTATTTTCCTCAGCCATGGGGATAAACAGGTCTGTATATTTAGAAAAATGTGCTTATTATTATTCAAGCATGAGATTCATCTCGGGGTGCTTCGCCCCGATAGAAAGCAGTGTTCTTTGATGTTCAGAGTCAAGATAAAAGAGTCATTGTTTTATGTTTGTGCCCGTGAAAAAAATCTGTAATACACTGTTTGCCAATTATGCATTGTTTTTTCACACTTGAGGTGGATAAGAGCCTTTCCAGCATATGGAGAGAAAATCTGTGGAGCAGAAGACAGAAGTGTCCGGTGTGAAGTTCACAAATTCAGACACCACTTAGCTCCTTACAGGCGCGTGCTGTAGACTCTTCCAGCATGTCTTTCAAACACTTCCTAATTAGTTTTAGTGTTTTTTTGTTTTCATTTTCAGGATCTATATTCTGGGTTCTCTTCTCATCCCTACATGGTAAATCAGCATCAGTCACTGTGTTGTTGTTTTTTTATGCTTTCTAGAGTCTTGCAGCACTTGCACAAAAAATTCAAGTCAGCATGAAATAACCAGTTCAAATATATGGTAATTGATAATTATGTATAAATGTGTATACATGTCGTGTTTCCTTCCGATGTTCAGCAGCAACATGCAAAAAGGCAAAGCAGAGAACTGCTTGTCAGAGTAGAAAAGGTGCAGGAGGTTAATTCTCTGTTCATTTATTATTCTGTGCACACACAAGCATGTGAATGCACCAGGGATGGGCGTAAGTACTGGAATACTTGATGGGACGCATTGATGTAACTGGCAACTGCTTTCTATGAACAGCACAGATCCATTTAGAAAAAAATGATACAGTGGATCTGTACGGCCGCAGATAACGCTCAAAGTTCAGAGTCAGACATCAGTCGATATAACATCACGGGCAGAATGAACAAGAGTGACGTTTTGGAGCATTTTGATGAAATAAACAAAATGAACTTGTAGAGCACCCGATCATAGAACAGCTAGTTCGATAATTAACAATTTGTACATTGAAGCCCCACGTCAGCCAGTGTTACGTCCTGTTTCACGGTTGAAGCAGACGATGTCATTGTCCCATTTAAGCAACAGATGAATTTTGAAGTTCGAACACAGTAATGAGTCAAAATGAGTCACTGATGTCAAAAATATATGGCTAACTGTGGCTCATCAACACTGTGAGAAAACGACAAGAAAAATATGGAATATCATAAGAAATGCCAAAATCCAGTTGGGCTCCCGAAAGAAAAAGACACAAGAGAGGAAGATAACAGGCAATCTCATCACATCATTTGCTAGCGGCTTCAGCACGGACCTTTGTGAATGCCACCAGGGCAGAGAAGCCAGCTCATTACAGAAACATGACTGGAGATACATTCCTGTTTGTGAAAGGAAAAGGTTTCTGCAAGCTGATGCTGTTTTTTGTTGAGCTGCAGTACATGCTAAGATCATGGCAAACAACAGTGAGGCTGATCTGTACAGTCCCCTCCCTGCTGCATGTCCTGGTTGTTCAGACCCTGTCCTTACACTGTAAAAGGTATTAATGTAATTTTATAATAAATTACAGGCTGATAATCACAGTAACCGTCATTATTCTAAAGTGATGCACATGAAATTCACCTTGAAAAATTGTGTTTCAACAGTAACCAAGATACATTTTAACTGTGAAAATGCAGTATTCTGTTGTAAAGTTACATTATGGTACTGTAATAAACATGTGTGGATTGATGCACAGGCTTCCCTAGGCTGCAGCCGAGGGGCCCCACGTGTGGAGGGGGCCTTGAATAGCGGGGTTCCAGTCACGTGATTATGATGACGTGGGAAGGTGGCGTGATTTCAGATGGAGGGCAGGAAGTAAGCAATGGAGAATACATCTAAAGAGGAAACCGCTGCAGAGAGTCCGTAATGTACAGATTTAGATCCCATTTCAAGACGTAGTTACAAGGAGTTAGTTAACAGCGAGACGTGACCCACACCTCATGAAGATGAGTGACTTTTCGGAAGAAGATTTGCCGACAGTCGAGGCTGTTGACATTACAAACTATCTGGTCCTTCAGACATCTTACTACACCAGACAGCAAATGAAGGCCTATAAAAGTCTGGAGGCATACAACGTTTTTGTCAGCGGGTGGGTCCACAACCTCGGTACCAAACAGCTCCACGATGATCATCGTTTGGTCTTCGCCAGGGTGAGTGTTTGTTTTTATATCGTTTTATGTGTTAAGATGCTAGCAGTAGCTAGCTAGTAACAAACATGCAACACATCTTAACGACGACGTTAGCCTGACAGTATTTTATGTTTCAAGGTAAACCACTCCCAGAGAAGAGGACCTGGATTATTGCGAAGAAGGATGGAGAAGTCAGAAGTCTAAAGCTATATAAACACAGCCACAAAAAACAAGTTAGCTAGCTAACATAACTTACCTCTGACGAAGTGGTCGCTGCAGACACAGCATTAGCAGACTCTGCTCCTCCAGACCGCAGACGTGCATTTAAAATCAATTTTTTACGGCGTTGTTCTGTGAGCTTTTTACATTTGTCACCTTTATGGCTGCTCCAATCGTTCTAAACAAGAAAAGGGAAATGGGTTTTATAGAGTACCAAAGATTGTCGTCCATAAACTACACAAAACATAGCCATTTTTTCAGACGGCATCCAATCAAGCTCATCGATTCGATTTGACGTACCTACATCACCACCTGTTACCTGTCAACAAAATTTTGCAGCGGCAAAGTCTCTGACAAAAAACCCAGCGGGACACAGAAGCGAAAAGTGCAGTGGGAGAAAGAAAAATGGGACAGAGAATTATTAGCGAAGATGCCCAAATTAAGTTAGCCACAATATGCTAGCCTCGGCTAATCCCTCTGTGAGTGCATCACCTGTTTTCTGCAGAGAGTGCAAAAGACGGCGGCTATCCTGTTAATATTACCTGGAGCTCGGAGAAAATCGATGAAGATATGAGGAAATACTGGATTAAAATGGGGCCTGAAATATGCCAGAACAAAGATGCAAATATCCAGGTGATCTGGAAGAAGATTTTGCAGATGAAATTGGACAATTCAGAGAATTAATGAAAGGACAGGAGGACACCTCAGCTAGGTCACTGCTGAGTCCTGTAAGAGGAAGGAGACTACAGGCTGTGTTTCCAAATGTTAGCACATAGCACTGAGACTCTTTTTGACTTTACCTGTTACCAATGCTAGTGAAGAGCGTTCGTTTCTTAAAACTTGGACTTGTGGAAAAAAAAAAAAAATCCACAATGGGCCAAAACAGACTGAATCATCTGTTTCTGATGTCCATTGAGCATGATGTTCTCAGAAAAGAGGAATTTACCAGCCTCGTCAAAGACTTCTCAGCTATGAAAGCAAGGAAGAGAGTCCTGTTAAGGGAAATTAATCACAAACCCTTCAGTGTGTCTGAAGATAATCATGGTTTCACTGGGCAACCACCACAGCTTTTGGTGCGTGAATAGTTTTACCAAGCGGAGTTTGAAGAAGCTGTTTTCAAATCTACTACAAAACCATTTCATTTGAGATATTTGTTTTACATTTATGTAATATTTCATTCAAATATTTCACTGATATTGTGATGCTAAGACTTTGCTAAGCACCAAAACAATTCTTCCACTCGAGTAAAGGCTTATTTCTGCAAGAAATGTGAAGAACATTGGAATTACATTTTTAATCAACACACACACACACACACACACACTCGCATATAACTGTAGGTTCTCTGCTGCTGTGTTAATGCTTCTGTTGAATTTGTTTCTCGGGCTCGCTGTTTGATTTGTGCCTTTGCTATAGAACAGGCTAGTCTGTGCTGTTGCAGCAGATGTTGTCTGAAACCTTAAAGCTTGTAAAGCTCGCCTTTCTGTTGTATTTTTGTCACGGTAAATGCTGTTACAATTATTGTTTGCCAAATATTCTCCTGCGCAGTTACACATGGTGTAAAATTACATTTTTTCTGGGAGAGCATGATGCATAAGGGGGGGCAGTAAATTCCTGTACATTACCTTTTTTTGTAGATTTAAAGGGACACTTCACCGATTTGCATACAAATGCGCCCTAAAGTCACTTTCTGCCTTTTCTCAGTCAAATAAGCACAAAATTCAAAAATGATGTTACATTTTGACTACAAATATGACCCTCTTTCAATAAAGATCAATGTTCCCACCGGTGAAATGCTTCTTTAAGGAATACATACAAGTATTGTATTTCCTCATCATCTTTACAGTAAATACACACAGATTAGCTTCATTTGAAGACAATATCTGTAAAGTTGTACACAGAAGAAAAAATTGTGATTCATGCTCAAGTACTCAAAACTGGAAATTACAGATATGCCCATCCCTCGTATCCATACTGAGTATATACATGACTGAACAAGGTGCATTTAGCATACATACAGTAAACACACATCTCAGAGACAGAAAGAGGAAAAGGCAGGGAAAGCTGACCTTGTGGTTTGAGATCCAAGGACACAGTCATCGATCTTCGGCTGGAGGTGGTCAGTCTGCAGGTGGAGACTGGATTAGTCTGACAGGGCCGGGAAGGACGGAGGAATGTGTGTCTGTTTGTGTCTGTATGGACAGTAAGTGCTTATTTGTTCCTCTCTGTGTCTTTGCCAGTATTATAGAGGAGACATAACGGCATCGAGAGGTTATAGCAGAGTGCACACTTGTGAAACACAGACCCACTTCAGTACAGATTACCTAATGGACATTAAAATGCAGGAGTCTGATACTGCAGTATGTGCTTTTCGGTATTAGTGTTTCCTTCGGGGTAATGAGAATCCCCCTTTGTTCTAGCAATAGGACATTTCCTCATGTAATATGCAGCAGAGCAGAATATTGAAGAGCAGCATGGCTACTGTCGCAGAATGAACAGTAAACCAGTAAGCATTGATTACACATCATTTCCACCAATGATTTATGATGGCAAACAGCTGCAGTGCAGGGTGTGGCATCCCGCCTCGATTTGTCATCTGAAAGAATACAGTGTGGTAGCGAGTGTCATTTCGCCCCTCTGTCTCTGGAGCTGTGAAGTGGTGCCTTGGGGCAAACTCTCTGAAATATCTCTCTGTGACAGTGCAAACCTTCACCTCGGCTCAGATCTGCCTAAATGATTTTAGCTGTAGGTGAGAAATCCCAGCCTTTGATTTAGAAAGGGGGCACGCACAGGTACAGATTTCCCAGAGGAGGGCGAGTTCACAGATATATATCCAGAGAGGTAAATGTCTTGCTCATTTCCAATTATGGTTTAACGAGACGGATTGAGGTCAGAGCCAGAGAGCGGGGCCGCAGAACCCAGCCATCAGACACACTTGTGGGAACGCCAGTGGAGAGATGGGGGCACGAGGGGTGGCAGGAACATTGGAAGTCCTAGCACGCCACCCTGAGTGAGAGGGATGATTTTCCCTCCGCCGCCCACCCTTTCTCTCTTACACAGTCAGGGAGCAGTCGGAGGCAGGGGGCTGAGGCGGTGCCAGACGCCCATAAAGGCCCCAGTGATTCTGTGTGGAGAGTTAACCTAGCAACCACAGAGAGAAAGTGAAGCAGCCAGCTCCTTTCTCTCAGGTCCACTTTAAGACTGTGTTTCAGGAGAATATTGTCCTCCAAGATAACTCCTCCAGCACAATGCATCATTTCAGAGGGGCTTGGCAAAAGTGCGTTTAAGTCAGTAGCAAGTCAATGATATGGAGAGGGGGGAGGTGGCGGCCTAGTTGGGGCCGACAGCTCGGAGACTGGCTGAGAGAGGTGTCAGTGCCACTCCGTCTGAAAGGCTGGCTGTTGTCTCGGCCTGTTTGTTCACTTGGTCTTTTCACTGCGGCTTCCTGAAGACAGGACGGAAAGCAAAGCCAGCCTCATTCGTAACACAAATCCTTGTTCAAACATCTTGTATTTGGTAGTTTCTGATTTTACCTGGAAACAAACAATCTATTTTATATCCTCACAGATGTAATCCCCGAGGTGGAGCTCTAATTGAGAAACCCATAAAAGATTACATTAGATTTACAAAGTGTATGTGAGTGAGCGTACGCTCCCACAATAGCACGGCCATGTTCGCACACGCATGCTGTGAACGGCGTATAGACCCGAGTGTGAGCAGGTGTGGCTGCTGCTGTATAACCTCATTTTAATGATCATAACTTTAAAATCTGTCAGCCAACACACACAGTAATTGGATTTATGTCATGTTATTGTACAGGAGCACCTTCAAATGCTCAGAATAATAAAAAGGTATTGTTTTCTCCGTGCAGCAGGTGTTTGCCTGGAAATGTCATTGTCCATATAGCAACTCTCTGATTCAATAGAGAGCCAAATGGAAAGCAGCTCCTGGATTTCACCTCCGATTTCCCTTTGCTGTATTTTTTTTCACG
>CAEMYA010000003.1:581253-596196 GCA_903131615.1 Diplodus sargus | reverse complement strand
TGTCTGCGTGTGTGTGCACGGGCCAACCCGACTCAAGGAAGTTTTACCCCTGAACCAGTGAGGCTAACCTGAGGGAAGCCCTATCAGCTGACCTGTTTCCCCTCCAGAAACCTCAGAACGGAATCTAAGACAGATGCAGTCTGGAGAGGTGACCTCAGCCAGACCTCACGCCAAACATCCAGATTTATTTATTTTATTTATGCTCTACCACACAAAATGACAGAAAAATGTGAATGTTTTTTACATCACTTAAAGTACTTTTCTTTCACCTTTGAGAATACTCCAACATCAGTTGTGCTAACTGTTTTGCTTTGATAAAACTGAATTGGAGATATCATACATGCATAACATGCTGCAGTATTACAGCACAGATGATACGTACAACATGCAGAATTAACAATAACAGCGTTTTTCACTGCTTTGTTGATATAAATGTTTAATCGCACTCTGGCGGGAGTTTCTTAATAATGAATAGAAACTTTTTCGATCATAAAATCTGGAATGCTTGTCTGAAAAATGTTTCAAAGCTCATTATTTATGGGAAAATGAAAGCTTTGTCTGAGGTGAAATGAGTAACGCTGCATACGCTCATGCTGTTAGCTTTGCTCCAAAAACAACCACCTGAAGTCATAACACTGAATTATTCCCATCATGCTCACTTGATGAGCACGTTATATTCAACTAGGAGAGACACAGAACAGCAGAGTGCCACACACAAACACACAGGCACACAAACCAACGTGCGCACACACGCAAACATACACACACTGACCTTAATGATATTCTTTGATAGCCTCTCTCTCCTCCGCGCTCCAATCTCGGCTGTTTTAGATCCTCGGATCCCGAACTTAATGGACGATAACTGAAGCCATGCAGCCTCTCACAGCCGCTATAGAAACACCAGGCCACCTCAAGATTCTCATCTGACCCATTGAGCTGAGACGGCACATTCTTCACAGGTTCAATGGACTTGGATGTGAGATAGTTTCACAACGGTCTCGCCGAAGTATACCTGCTCGTTAGGGCTCGTGATGAAAGGGAGCGCTGGCTGCACCTGATGTTACGATATTGAAAGAGCAAGACCCAGATTGCTTTTGGAGTAGATGCCACTGGCAAACAAATAACACATGCTATTGTTTTATTCAGTCTATAAACTGTGTGTATCATGAAGATAGCATTTTTGTCCATCAGTGGTCATGTTTGTATGCTTCAACAAGACACTGATCCTTTTCCTTCTTCCCTGCAGGATGCAAATTTCTTTCATTAGAATTAGGGACCCCTCTCTGCTGAACCCCAAAACTTCTATCAGCCAACCTAGTCTCCCCGTCGCCTGAATAAACTGTACCTATATGTCTTTTTAATATGTAAAGTTAAGTGTATATCAGCTTACTTTCATGTCTGGAGGTGGAGGGATGTTGGTGGAGTTATGCTATAAGGCAGCCAAGCCAGTGACCACAGTTCAAGACTGTGTTTCAACCAACACATCCTCATATGAAAACGTCTGAATATGTCAAATGCAAGCGACACCCACAACAATGCTGCAGCATATCAGAGATAAGCGTACCAAACCTTCATTCTACCGTTGCATTTGGATTAAGTTAGGCTACAAAACTACTTGGTTGGGTTACCTAAAGTACACGCATAACTACAGTCACATTATGTATGCAAGATACGATACGATACGATACGATACGATACGATACGATACAGAAGGGAATTGTTGTGCCAGAGATTGCTACAAAAATGTACAGTACAATAGAAAAAGCAGTAACAACCACTGCGTTCCCGAAGAAGGAAGATAAGTTATGTTCGTCCAACTTCTACTGTCAGACATGATGTAAGATAACTAACTATGTTTGTAAAAAAAACATTAACAGTTGACATTGTCTTCCACATCTGACACGGACAGTCTCCTGTGTGACAGTCCTGTACTTGTTTAACCCAATCGTCCATCCCCGAGTTCCTCCCTATACAGGCGTTTGACTCTTTGCACTACTTCTCCTCTTTCCTCCTTTGCAGCCATGACAACAGCTGCTTTAGGTCATCATCCACAATTTAAAGTAAAAATGGATCGTAAATGAACTGCTCACATAGTAGACAAACATGGTCATTTTTCTGATGAGGACGGGCTTCTTTTGCTATTAGTAAGAGTGAAACCACTGGATAGTTTTATGGAGACCTCAAGACACATTCAAGACGTCTTTGTCGAAACCATTTGGTGAACCATCATCTCCACCTGCTTTGTGGTGAATAAATCAGGTAAGCCAAGCCATGCCAAGATGTTTTTCCTAACCGTATAAGTTATAACCACGTGTTTTTTTTGTAAAGTTGCAGCATCAAGAACTGTTCAACATATCAGTGGTTTGCAGGAAAGTACGTTGCTGGTGATTGGATCTCTTCCACTCTTCCTCAATTACCATCAGATAGAAGCTATGATGCAAATGTAGCGGACAAGCACCTGGCTTGGTATCATTTCATGGCTTCTGTACCTGAGAATGAAATCATGCCCTCATCAACTGTTCCTCAGTGTGTAGCCTGACTGAGCTGGACTGTGTGTAATTGACTCCCTACTTGTACATTCAGAGTGTCACTTTTCCACTATAAGCATCCTGATCCATGTGCAGTGGCAGCACAGACTTTAAAAGTTTGCAGCAGTGGCTGAAGGGTTTCATACTAACAATATCAGCTTTCTTGCAACTGGCTTCAGCTCTCGAGGAAACAACAACTTCCATGCAGTCCACAACTTCTCTCTTCTTTATGGATGAATGACTCAATGTATGGATGGATGTGTAGATGGGGGGATAAACAGGAGAAGCAGGAGGTTGTTTGGCTGCAGCAGATGGAGGAGCAGCAGGTGTCGTGGTGGGGAGGGACTGAGGTTCCCATCGTCAGCGTTCCACTATGATGCTCCTTGACAGCGCAGGGAATGGATGTGTGGGAGAATGTACTCGCTCCCCATTAGCACATCTTCAGCCCAAGCCGCCTCCACTCCAGGCTCTCCTCCCTCTCAAGGGATATGGAAACGGGTGGGGAAGGGGCCTCTCTCTTGGAGGTGGTGGCAGAACCATGTCATGGAGGTGATAGATAGATGTGTGGTTGGACTGGCGTTGTGTCACCGGGGTCATGGGCTGTGGCAGCGTTTGTCTTAATGCAACATTCATCATCTGATCACACCGCGGTGAGTTCGGTGACAGGTTTGAAAATTGAATTTTGTTCACATTTTTATTAGGTTTCAAAAAAGATAGGTGGTTTGGATTTTTTTTTCTCCATTTCGTGACAACCCACTCAACAGAATAAATATTGGCAGCGTACATTTCTTTAGGTTTCTTTAGGTTCAGTTTTCAATTTTATGATGTGACAACGTTGCGCTCTGGTTGAGGCACAAAAAACACCAAACTAATTTGAGGCAGTGATCATTCCTGCAAACCGTGGATACGATGAAGCTTTATTTTTGTTCTATAATATATTGTGGGAAATGTTTTGCTTTTGGTTTGGTTAATTTTGGGCACAAAAAACACTTGGTTATTGTTAGGAAGAGATCATGTTTTGGCTTAAAATACCTGATTTAGTGGAGACAAACATTGCAGGAGATGTGCTGAGGTCTCATCAAAAATATCCGGTTTTGTCACCACAGATGTGGCCAGAGATTCACCAGTTCTTGTTAGAATATCCAGCGGTGTCACACTTTCATTAAAACACCTGTAATGTAGAGTTAAAGGGGCACTATGTAGTTTTGGGGAAGAAATTGTAATTGTAACAGAAAGATCTGCATTGACTAATTGGTTTTATCCTTAAACAAAAGTAAATAAACAAACTGACCTTAAAGATCAATATAATTTCATAATGTTTATATTTGGCGGACCCTGCCACCTTTCTAGCTTCAATCATGTTTCTGTGGACCTTATTTTCCTCTAAGAACAGCTTGATTGTTCAGTTCTGGGAATGATAAATATTTCTGAGGTTGTATTATTGCCTCACTCTTTCTGAAAACATTCAAATTGAATTTCTTCTCCAAAACCAGCCAGTACTCCCGTAATATACCACGTAGCTTATGCGACCTTAAAGTGTGAACGTATTGGTTGTTTGTCGAAACGTAATCTGCCAACATTTTATCCTGACGACTGGTTCTGTTGACACAAATGTGGCTGAAAGTTGTCCCAACATCTTGTGAAAAAAAAAACTTTATCTGGTTTTGTGTCCACTGTCCTGAAACTGTTTCAGCGTCTTGTTGAAAATATCACGTGAACACTATCTCTTCCTCCTAATACACAGAATCATTGATCAGTATGTATGAAACGTACAAATCTAACAGATTCTTGGTTTGCAGTAACATACAATGCCAATGTTTATTCAAACGGCTTTCGTTCTTTTTTTCTGGATGCCAATCAAATAGTTGTACAGAAGAGAACAGTTATCAGGGAGAACCGATGCTAAACTGACACTTCATTAAAAAATAAATCCATCAGGAAAAGAGGCATTGTGTAAAATCAGATATCAAAACCACGTCAAAATAACAAACAGAGCAGCCAAGTGAGTCCAAAAATGATAAGGTTGTCATTACCAGCGATTGGCTTTGTGTGAGGAGAATGTCTTTGCTCTGTGGACAGCTTGGGAGTCTTGTTCAGGAAATCACAGGCTGTGGTAAAGACGCCGCAGAAAGCGCAGCGAAACTGCTTCAGATGTGGCTGGGAACCTTTGCTCTGAGGGACCAATAAACACCCCGACTGGTGCGCAGCAGGACACACATACACACACACAACTCACGCACACACAAACCCGCTTTCTGTGGGGGAAATCAGAACTGATGAATAGCGTGTTGTGCAGCACATTACTGGAGACAAACAAATAAGCAGCGTGTGCCGTGGCTGATAACATATCCATAGTGTGGCTCGTGTGTGTCTGAGGACGTCTTCTGTGTATGAGGTAGAATCTTTCTTTCTTTAATCCCGAACTATTTCAGCCAAATCTATTGAGCCACTACAAACATGACTCATCCTCCCTCTGTGACATCTTTCCTCTGAAATAGTTCAGCTGATTTCACCGTGACGCGGCAATCTGTATTGACTTACCTCTGACAGACCCTGGAAAAATGACTATTTTTAGAAAATGCTGCAGTTCTGGCATTTCTATTAAAATCTACCCTCTCCGTTGTTAATTATGTGGATTCATATATGCCTTCTCAGGGCCTCAGAACTAATGCTTTATATTCCATTTGATCATTTCTGGAGGGCATTTCCAGAGGCACTTTTTCTTGTTTAACTGCATCAAACTGAGATATTCCAACCAAAAAGAACAATGAAATGCTTCAGATCTTCAGGAGTACTTCAGAACTACACTGTATGGTGTGAGGAATACGCTTGTGTTGTATTATCTCTCAACACCATTCATAAGCTCTGCACATCGGCCCCTGCTCTGATCAGGGAGAGCTCTGAGACAGTAGAACATCATTAAATCATTTTTCCATTTTCAGAGTATTGAAAAGCATAAACGCAGGAAAATACTTGAGTAACAGCTGCTCTCTTAAAGGAACAGTTCACCCCAAAATGAAAATTCAGTCACTATCCACTAACCTCCATATCAGTGGAAAGTTGGATGATTTTAGCAGTTAGCCAACATTTCAATCAAGAAAGACTTTGAATGACACGGATGAGAGCTGTGAGGAAAGACACACTTTCACGAACAGCAGGGAAGGACGTTGGCGCTTGGCCCCTGGCAGGAAGTAGATCACCATGGGAAGCAGTCCGAGTTTAGGAATGGAGCTTGATGTGAAATGACCTCAACGACGTCTGGGTGGAGGGTTGACTGGAGATGGAATCCGTAGTTGAAGTGATGAAGGGGAGGAGGTGGGTTGTGATGGAATGCTGACTGACAGCTAAAAGACAGGAGAGAGAGATAGAGCAATTTTAAATTTGACAGCTTACGAATGATTGGCTTAGAGGGAAAACATGACAGGTTATGATTGGATAAAGAGGAGACAGAGCTGGAGAAGATTATGCGAAGTGGGAAACTGTGTTTGTGACTTAGTCTCCCCAGAGTGAATTTTTGCTAAGCTTAATTTCTGGAGATTCACAATCGTTTCCCTGATCCAAGTCTCTGGAAGCCCCAAGATCCCAAATTGATTTGAAAAGATGTTATTTACATCCTGTTTTCAGCTGAAATCAATATGTACGCACGTTTTGGGATGGCGGTGCTTCCATCGCTTGGATTTATGCCAGATGAGCTGTTTATAACATAATGACTGCTTTTTCATAATTCTTTTCTACATTTCAAAGTCCCCATCTACTGCAGTTGTTTCGGAGGATGCTGCACTGCCTTTGTGCTGTGAAGCTCAAGAAACCTTGCCCGAATTTCCATCGACACAAGAGTGAGAAGATACCGATTTGTTCCTTTGATCAACTTTAGTAACTATGAATATGTGTACAAGATGTGAGTTATAATTGATGCAGTAATTTTTTTTGACTGTAATGTACCTACTCAGTTTCAAGAAGTGTATTAGACGAAACCCATTTAGGTTCAAACTGTATTAAAGAAAACACTGGTTAAAACAGGGATGGTTTGTTAGACTGTGACGTATGTGAAAACAGCTTGCTTAAGCTTATTGTGTTGTGAATATATCAGCTGCAGCATGAAGGATCCGCTCAGTTCAGGTGTGTTGCTCGCTGTATTTATCTCTCAATTGCCCTGGCGTCTCCACAGAGATATTCCAGTGTTTATATTCACATCTCATACTATATTCATGAGATATTACTGAACCAAAGCATGACATCCAAATGAATGGACAATTTATTCAATATTCAGTGAGACCAGGCACCATTAATGAAAATTACCATTCTAATTGATGAATGACTATCTTCCTGTAATGAAATTATGGGGTGAAAAGCTAAAGAGTTATTTTAGGAGGGGAGGATAAGGTGCTTTTGTGGTAATACCCTTTTTTATCATAAAAGATAATAGGCGAGCTCTAATTGGAGTGTTGATGAGGACGCTACAATAGGTCCTCCCTCGAGAAGGGATTTCTGGGGGTCTATCGTCTAAAGATAGGCCCAACATTCTGCACAGCTTTTAATTGAAATCCCGTGGAAAAAAAAAAAAACAGACAGAAAAACTTAATAGCTTTCGCCTGAGCACTCAACCAATCACAGAGATAATGGCACCCATTGACTTGGGTAATTATTTCTGAGTTTAACTCTTGTGTGCATTGAGAGATTCTACTTGTTCTTTATTAAGGAGCTGCTAAATAGTGGAACATGTCATGTTTGGGGGCTCGAGGCAGTGCTATGTTTTTTTGTGAATGTTAATTTGTGTTGATATTTGAGCAGATTTGATTGGAGGATTTCCACCACGCTGCAATGACAGAATACCAGAAAATGCACAGTGAGGCTAGCTCTCCTCTGACAGGCTTTCACTAAGATGGATAACAGTGATCTATCTCTGGATGTGTAATTTAATCACAGGTCTTCTCTAGCAGGGGGAGTACAGTATCGCCATGATGAGGATATTAATGTATGCAGATTATTGGCTGCTGGTTGCCTTGACGAAAGCCACCAGGGATTAGCAGCTGTGGCTTTGAGAGCCTGCTGAAGCCCACTGAGGGGCTGTGTCACTGACTGACAGGTGAAGTGTGGGTGGATGGATGCTTTTTGAGTATTCTGACAGTGCCTGGCTGTACTGTATAGTTCACGCCAGTTACATCAAGCGGCCAGCGACCTCAACCATCTGCACCGTCTAAATCGGTCTGTGTTATTTCTAGGTCCATTTTAGCTGCAATCAGAGCCCTGGAATGGAGTCTATGAAATGCATAATCAGGAAGTGAGATTATATATTATTGAATAAAGGTCAGCAGTGTTCACCAGGTAGAAAGAACTCCCTATGGTTTTGAAAATTGCGAGAAAGGCATGAGCACCTCTTTTCAGTGAAGCTGGAGATGTGGATGATTACTTCATGAATCATGTTCTCTATACTTGACTTATTTTCAGCCACACTTGGAATACTGTGTCAGTCTGACTGTCCACAACTTTGTTCTGGACTGAAAAAACACCTAATTGTTTAGAAAGATTGCCTTCAGACATTCATGGTCCCCACAGGATGAATCCTAATAACGTTAGTGTTCCCCTGACTCATCAAGGACCGGGAACAAGTCAGAATTCCACTCAGCCAATAAAAAACTCAGCATCTGCCGGACATTTTGGCACAAAATTACAATGATATGGTTCTCAGAAGATTAATCCAAACGATCTCCTGAGTCATCTTGCGCCACCACTGGGCACATGGATAGTCCACAGAAGAATCACTTGAACTCCTCCCTGCACCTGCAGATATTGCAGTGATAATTTCCCTGAACAGACCAAACTCGCTTGAAGCAATACAAAGAAAAAACGTTATTTTAACGTTTTTTTATGTGGCTTTGAATAAAATGTATTAACAACTATCAGATCAATTATGTATTCACATTTACTCAGGATGAATTGTAAAAAAAAATATCTAATAATAATAATCTGACAAAGGACTTTTTGCTTTTATGACAAAACACTTGCAAGACAGTTTTGGCATGAAGTTACAAACTCTAAAATACCACTAAAAATACCTACAGAAAGGTTTTTTGGCACAGTTGGGCCTGATACTGACATATAGGTGAGATATGGAATGAGGTAAATGTGGAAAAAAACATAAAACACTCAAACAGCGACTATAAAACTGGTGTCAGTGCTATATAAATACTCTCAGTGTATCAGAACGTTCAATCCACAGTGAAATGTACCCAGTTCGTATTTAGAAACTGTGCCTTTAAACGAGCCGTCAGGTCTTCTGTAAGGTTGTGATGTCACAACTATACAGTCACTGCCCTCAGACACGCCCCCAGCACAGTTATGGTGGAGTTACAGAAACAGGGAATCAGTGACTTCTCCTGTGACTCATCAGAGCAGACTGGGCTTTTCAGGTTGGGAGCTTCAAAGAGACAGGGACTAACACTGAGGCTGAATAGAGGTGCTGCAGCGCTGGAGAGCACGACAATGAATGTGTTTTTGAACATTAAAGCATGTAAACATTATCTCACCCGAAATAAAAGTATTATCCTAAAAATTTACATAATATGGGACCTTTAACTGTAACAATAGAAAAAGCCCCAACGAGCTGCTGGTGTTATTGTAGATTTTAGTCTTGCTTCAGTGCTGACAGAAAGGCATTTGGAGAGGCAATTAGTCTTCAAATCCTGCAGCTATAGAACCCTGAAAAAGATAACTCTTCAATTTGTTCCCTGTAATGAACAGTTTCACAACAAAGTACCTTAAAAGTGACATAAAAAACATAAAATTCCCTTCACTTGCTATCCCCCCGCATCAGCAGCCGCTCCACCCACCACCACCATCCCCTCTACTCAACCTGCTCGTTCCTGCTCTCTGAGTACAGCACTTATTAGAGGAACAATCAGAGTTATATTTAGCCCGCTGATGAGAATATTCTCTGGGAACGTCACTATCCAGTGAATTTGAGGAGAGCCTTAATATAGGACACGAGGTGAGGGCTGCTCATGTCTAACTCGGCTCCATAGCCTCTGATGGCTCGCAAGCTGAGTGAAGGCAGGTATAGGATAAGAGGAACAGGTAGAGGCTGACAGACGATAATTATTCATTTTCAGCTTGGCAACTCCCTGCAGAGGGAAGGTCTAAAACACAATGCATCAAACAGAAGAGAGAGCAAAGCAGATTGTTAAAATCTCCTGAGGCTGCCAACAACATTACAATTGATCTCCTATGAAATAAAAAAAGTACGCTCTTTCTGCTTAATTTCAATTTGAAAGTGTATCATTGTGTTTTTAAAATAGCTATGTGATCAATGGGCATTCGGCCAGGAAAAAGCCACAGTGAAATGTCAAATCTTAATCTGTTTTCCATTTCCACATTTCAACGCAGCTGGGAATACCAGCACAGAGCTCACCTCTTCGTCATCTCACCTCTCTGTTCTCTCACTTCCCCTCTCAACGGTTCCACCCCATATTCAGTTCCCCTTTTTCTCTCATCAGAAAATGTGCGTTGTGTTTGTGTTCCTCTGCTGTCAGAGATTGTGAGGCTGTTGGTTTTTAAAGTGCAGGTGATCCCTCTGGGTAGCTCCTCAGCGCGGAGTGAGGAGACGAGACTGCAGTGGCCTTCCGACTGATACCTCCACAAACACACACAAAAACACTCATTAAAGGGCGTCTGCTTCACACACACAAGCACACAAACGTGCACACGTACATTGCAAAATACACACGCAAATACATGCTCAATTTATATGAGGCATACCTTGATGCAGAATGCTTCATAGCACACGTGTGCTGTGCACACTAACATTAGCACTGGCACTCTTTTTTTATTCTCAAAGTGCCTTCCAGTTAAAGGATTGCTAGTAATACTCTCTCACACATCAAACACACAAAATACATGCATGAATATAATAGGCAACTAGATACATATGCATGAGAACCTGAGTGCAGGATTATTAACAGTTGTTCCCATTAAAACCTGGGTTAGGTTGGTATGTGTGCTGCAAAGGTCTGTTGCCATTCAAGAGTGACCAGTTACTTTATTGTAATAGGTTTTCACTGGAACATTTTTTTAAAATCTAATAAACAGTTTTCATTAATATAGAAACAGATAACCTGTGTCTCGTTTGTTCATCAGCCCCTGTGTATTTAATCCTGTGGATCTTTATGACTCTTTTTCAATTTGCCTGTTCACCTCCTGACTTTTTGCGTTGTTGAGTTTGGGATTTGGACTTAATGTTCTGTCACCTGCCTGCCTCTGTGTGTTGTGTTTGGGTCCTTTTTCTTTAATCTTGACAGTAGGTAACAAATCCAAATGCAGATTGTTTCATTATTCATATAGCCATTATGTTGTGTCATCAACATTTACACCATAATGATACATTTAAAAAAGTAGCATAAAGTGTACTGAAAATCCAAACTCAAGTACGAGTACAGTTACATTACTGAAATATTATATATATTATTATATTATTAAACATTATAGACTATTGAGCACTTTGATGTTTAATTTTTTTTATGAAGAAAGGAATGAAAGAAAAGAAAAAAGAAAAGGAAAAAAAAGAAAAAACATGATTCCTCTATTCGCATTCATTATCCCAATTATTAGACAGAATTATAGTATACATGATACTTATAATGACATGTTATGGCCATGATTATAATAATAGCAATCATGTTAATCATCATTGTCGTCAACATTGCCACCACCATCCTAATACCAAAATAATAATAATGTTGAAATTATATAACATGTCCGAAAAGGTGTAGGAAGAAGTGTAAAATATATTAACTCGTATTAACCAATACCAGTATTTATCAATATGGTTCCCTATTCATCATGTGCATCTGGAGAACAACCTGCCAACGAGAAAACATAGAACATTTACCCAAATTAAATCCCCATAATTTTTAAATAATACATTAATGATACATTATCAATAGCAGGCGTTCAATCAAAGCTTTTTCTGTTTCTCCAAATCTTCAGTCTAAATGTCTCGTCTCTGTTCGGCTCGGCTCGGCGGTCGTGGTCACCGCTCCACACTGCTGCACACTGTGTTGTTTGTTTTGCTGTCTGTATTTCAGGGCCTGTTTGTGATCAGATGCAGATTAAGAGTTAGATTAATTCAAATTGTACTCGGTGCTCAATTCTAAAATGAACTGAGTAGATTACATGATGTGATGCATACTTAAGTGCAAATCATTTAACAGACTCTAAAAAATATGAAGAAATCACTCAAAGTGATGGTGTCAGGTCTTTTGATGTGGGGTTTGAATGAGGGATGAGAACCTCATACAGCCCGGCATCAGAAGACCCCAACTATCACTTTAATTACAGTCATTTGTGGAGCAGTAATTAGTTACTTCCATTTCTGGTTATAACAAAAAAACCCTGTTGATTACAAGATAAAACAAATACACATCGAAGAAAGAAATTCCTGTATGTTTTCTTTTTGTTTATTTTAGATGAAGTGACGTAAGTAAGTGGTTAATTATCCATGATCAGTGCATGCTCAAAATGAACGCCAGCTGAAGTGTGTTTCAAGTGTGTGTGTGTTTTTTTATTTACTGAGAATAGTCTGATAATTCACATCTTGAAATCTTCAAATGCCTTCTTTGTGGGTTGCTCTGTGCTTCTATACATCCAGTCTTTCTATTGTACACATCCTGATTGTGTGTCTCTCTGCGCTCCAACAGGTTAGTGACAGTTCTTCTCTGCGTCTGAGGGGGCTAATTAAACCTTTATGTGTCTCTGCTCTCCGTCTTCTGCTTCACTCCATGTTTGTATTGAGTGCTTATCCTCCTCTCCTCTCCTCTCCTCTTCTCTCCTCTCCTCTCCTCTCCTCTCCTCTTCACACAGACTTTTTGAATGCAGAGTCCAGTGGTTTATCTGCTTCTGACTGAAGTAAGAATTTATCTCTCTCCCCTGCAGCCTGCCTGTCAGGGGTTGGTTGTTGTTTCAACTGGGCAGCTCGCCTCAGACAGACAAAACACAATAATTCTCTCAGAAGAAGCAAAGCCCCTGGCCAAAGACATTTGGACTGTCCTGCTGTCCTTCATCCCTCATTGTCAGTAACACTGAAACACTGTGGCTTTGTGTCGTTTCAAAGGAATAATTGTACTAATTGTCCGGCAGACATTATATGATTATTATTATATTATGATGATGTGATTTTATCAATTTGTCGAGTGTTTTGTGTGATACTGGGAGAACTTTAAAATGTACAGTGCTGCACTCTTCTCCTGTGGCAGCTTCTCCTCACCTTTGTGTACTCACACTACACACTCAACTACACACTTTGACTCATCCTTTAATGCAGAAAGCCATTATGAGACTGTATTGATCATGCTAATGAGGCAAAAGAGCAACGTATGCAGGCACAGGTGGAGGTCAAGCAATGACACAACTGACAGCTATGTGACAAGGATGTGTGTGTGTGTGTGTGTGTGTGTGTGTGTGTGTGTGTGTGTGTGTGTGTGTGCATGTGCTTATGAGAGAGTGTTGCACGCATGCCTCCAGTGTGTCAGGGTGGTAAAACACGCACACACACACACACACACAAAGTTTCAAATCCAATTCATGGAAATGAATGTGACTTTTATTTAAGACTCCTTGTTCTGAGACAGCAGTCAGCAGATGATATGTGATGGTTGATGGGTGATGGATGCTGTCACCTTGTGGTGTCCCTGCTAGGATGGAGGGAAGGCGGGAGGGAACGAGAGCGAGAATTATCTCCACAGAGTTCAGAAAATGCGAAACAGCGGAAACAAAATGTCAGAGCTGGGAATTGTGAACAGACGGCAGAGCGTGTACGTGGTGCTGTGCATGTTTTGTACGAGTGTGGCGGGTGTGAATGTCAGAGGGGAGAAGTGTTCTTTCCCCCATGCTACAGATAAATCACATCTATCAGGCAGATCGCCGTATAAGACATGAGATACGACGGCAGAAACACCACACATCTGCTGTTGCTTCCCGACGCTGGGGAACATTACCCTCCCGGAGCCACAAGGCTGTAATTAGAATCATAAAACTTACTCCAAGTCCGTTAGCATGACCCCCCTGGTGATACAGATCTGTAATCAGCATTTATATGCCTGACTTTATATGCCTACTGTTGGCAAATAATGAAGTGATAGTTTGTTCTAGATACGTCGCAACTCAAATGCCTGACGTGGTTATAAAACAAGTGTTGACTTCCATGTATTATCAGGTTGGACACTGATTTACCAGCTGTGTGTGGTAACATTTTTTCTTTCCAGAGCAACTTTTGTCATGCAATTATACCAGTCGTAAGTCGTACTAAGTTTTGTCGATGTCGAAGTGAAGTCGGACCAGAAGAGTGAAGATTTCATTGGGTTTCAGAGTGTAGAATTGCATTTTCCTTCAGTAATTTTTCAGTTATATTCTGGAGCACATTTGGTTTTGAAGAATTTATTTTTTATTATTCCTTGTGTACTAATTTTTGCAGCCTCTAATGAATAATTTGCATGCACAAATTAGTCAGCTGAATAAATAATTCATTTCTAATTACTTCATTTGTTCCCTTGAAATAATAATTGTGCCCTTGAACTACTCATGGCTAAAAATTAGATAAACATGCAATTACTTAATTTTTTTATTGCCACTTGGGGGCAGTGGAAACATGCTGTAAACCCAACAATAATATAAAACTCGCCAAAACATTGTTGGTTTGTGTTTCCACAATCACCTCTGGTTTAGTTGAAATAAGTGCTCAATTCATCGTTTTATTTGCGGTCAGAGCCGATGTAAATCACCTCTGTACTGCATGCCCTGTAAGTGGAATTAATACAAAGGTAAATAAATACAGAGGCACATTACAGCAGAAGTAATAATAAATGTCACATTTTATAAAACAATTATTGTATTATTTTTAGGGCTGTCAGGCGATTAAAAAAATTAATCTAATTAATTACAGGATTTGTAATTAATTAATCTAATTAATCGCATTTTAATCTCATAAATAATATATAATCCCAAATAAAGAATTCGAATTCTAGGACATTACAAAATTGTATTGCATGACTAATCAATTGAATACACTAAGAAGAGAAGAACTTGCCGCTCAAAGGCCCGAGCAATGATGTGCTCGCCTCGCTCCCCTGAGTCGCGTCCATGTCTGTTGTTATCCTGCTTTGACTAACGACTAGGGCCGTAACGATACACCAAACTCACGATTCGGTTTGTATCACGACTTTTGACCCACGGTTCGATACAAACCTCTATTTTTTTTCTTTCTAAATTAAACATTTTATTTATGTAACATTTCAAAAACGTATGTATATGATACTTGTCTGATAGTATCAGAGGTGCAGTATTGTGGCGGGCGTGTCTATCTGATGGTCTGTTAACTGCACAGATCCCTCACTCAACTTAATATAGAAATGTCCCACAAAACAAC